>SZWC01001741.1:178326-202647 GCA_023375785.1 Penium margaritaceum | reverse complement strand
TTTGGGTCTGTTTTGGTCATGATGTGGGTCTGTGGACGGCTGGAGGGCAATGCAGGGAACAGGGTCAGGCGGTACAGCATGTCAGTATGCAAGGGTCCGTCAGCCAACAACGCACCGTGTGCATCAAAAAGCATGCATTTTTCTGCTTGTGTCAGCGTTGACATGCCCAATTGGCGATCCAACTGCCCCCCTGACAACAGGTTCAACTTCAGTCGAGGAACATACAAAACCCCAGTCAGCCACATAACCCCTCCCGGTGCTTGCAGTGCAACAGTCCCAATGCCCTTAACCCTCAACACCTCCCCTGAGCCCGTCCGCACTCCTTCCACATCATGAGTGGCATACAGAGACACAAACAACTGACGATGAGGTGACATGTGATGTGACGCTGCTGTATCAAACAACCACTCATGCATGGGCAAGACGTGTGATGTAGTGATGTGCGTGTGCCCAAGGCGCGGACCTGGCTGAGGAGCAGCAGTAGTCTCTGGAGGGAAGGTGATGGGCACAGCTTCCTGCATGTCGGAAGTGTGCGGGGTCGCCATGTCGTCGTACACGCGCTGGGCCCACCCTGGGTCAGACACCGGAGCCGTAGCGAACGATGGCACTGTCAGCCTATAAGGCCCAGGCTGTGGCGTCATCTGCTGCAGATACTGCGGGTGAAGCTGATGATGAGGCGTCAGTCCATAGGTGGTTGCTGCTACAGGTTGGTAGGGGTGCACCCCAGGTGGCCCATATCCACCGTAGTGTTGCACTGGGGAGAACTGCTGCAGTGGCTGATGTTGTTGCTGTACCTGCCTCTGCTGCTGCTGTGTCTACCTCTGCTGCTGCTGTGCCTGCTGCTGCTGTGCCTGCTGCTGCTGTTGTTTCTCCATCATCTGCCTTTGGAGGGAAGGAAACCGGCGCCAAAAGTGCCCAGTCTGATTGCAGTAGCTGCACCTCTGGTTACCATGGCCGCGACCACGGCCGCGACCACCGCCACCAGACCAGCCACGACCCCCACTGGAGGATCCTCCAGGGGAGATGAATGATGTCTGATTCGCTGCAGCAGCAGTGGAAGAGAAGCCCTGGTGTGCATATGCTGTCGGTGGCGCCGCTGTCATGTCGCGAGCCTCACCCTTCAGTATGTCTTCGTAGTTGCGCAGCTCCTCGAAAACGGAGGCGAGGTCGATGAGCTCGATCTCAGTGACTGGATGATGACGCAGCAAGTCACGCCGGAACTCCTTGTACTGCTCGCCGAGGTGGAGCAGCACTACGTCCAGCCACTCAAGGACGGAGCACGAGGCACCGAGACCCAAGAGTCGTCGGCGAATGTCCATGGCCTCATCCCAGAACTCAGCAACAGGCGCGCCTGGTTTAGGGTAGAGATTGCGCAGGCGATCTCTCAGCGTCACGACGAGAGTCATGCCCTGTTCTTCTTGGCGCATGGAAAAGTGGCGCCAGGCATCATGCGGTCGTGCTGCACCACTTCGTGGGTCAGAGGGATCCTCACCTCGCCCGCCAAAGCGAAAGTGGCGCAGAGCATAGGCTTGTGGGTCTGGCAGTGCGCGGGTTAGTGCATTGAATGCGCGCAGTAGCATGAGGTCGGTTGCAGCATTTGGGGGAGGACGAATGTAAAGTTCCTCCAACCCATGTTCTGCCGCCCAGGACAGGAAAATGTCCCTCCATGCCAGATAATCCCTCGTCCCAAGCTGCGGGGGAGACAGTTCCTTTTGGCCTAGTCCAAGCTGCGCCATTGCGGCAGCTGTGAGGGTGACATTAGGAGCGTTGCCACCACTACCGTCAACTCCATTTGTCCCGTCTACCTCGCTCATGGTGTTTGGGGAGTGGGTTTGGTGGTCTACCTAGCTCTGGACGGTGCTGAAAGGGACCAAGAAAATTTCGGCAGCAATTCGCCGGGCCCACTTTGGGCCCAGTTTTCTGCCGAGAGCCCGAAGCTCTATAGGGAAGCCACCAGAATCGTCCTGGAGTCCTGCAAGTGCAATCCCGCCCCCCCAAACCCTTTGCCCACCCTTAGAGTTGCAGTTGGGCACCTTGGGGAGGGCCTTGATGGGGCGTGGGGGCTTCTTTCGGCGGCGGCTCTTCGTCCCAAGCTTCCCTCACATGCGCGAAGCCCTGCTAGGGCTTGCGCGCCTCCTTCAGGGCTGGTTCGACGCCCTGGAGCAGCTTCGACGCCCTGCCCTAGCCCGCCAACCCTAGCCGACGTGGCGTCCAAGTGGCGGCCGCCCCTTTCTTCGGCTCCTACGGTCGGCTCTGACCCTTCTCAGGCCCAGAGAAGAGCTCTGATACCATGAGAACTTGGCTACGAAGAGAATGAGACCAACGGCGCTTCGTTTCGTTAAGTATGGAGCACGAGAGGTCCAAAACCCTAATGCGAAGCTAGAGGAAAACGTACAAGTGCTCTAGTAACAAAACATCCCCCTGTTACGGGTGAGACTCGATAGTCGAGTCTCACCCATCGGCGGCGAGCAAAGCTCGCCGCCGCTCGACGAGGTGCGAGGGCGAAATCGCCCTGTGTGCCCAGAAAAGGTGCGTTCGCACCTTCGAAGTCACAAACTATGTCAGAGTGTAGAAAACCTAAACTAGACCTACAAACATGCAAGTTGGGGTCTAATCTAGGTCGCGAATCACAGTGAGCACAGTATGCCACATAAATCACAAGGACACAAATAGGTTTGCTAGCGGGGGCAGGCAAGGGTCGACGGCCGGCGGAGCGCGTGAGACAAGGGAGCAACGCCGCCACGTGACAGGCTTGGCGAGCACGTGTCTCCGCTATCAGCGTGGATCACCACCGACCGCCGATTCCTCATGCACTGCACACCCGAGGGCACATACGCACGAATATATATACAGAGGGTTATCACTGATGAGGCTGAGTACATAGCCCTTGGTTTAGGCGCATGTGAGAACGTGTGGCGGCGTTGTCTGTTGTCCGAGTTGCGTCATTCCGTCACATTCATCACGTTGCATTGTGACAATGAGAGTACCAAGGCCATCGCCGACAATGACGGTGTGCATCACACGCACAAAGCACGTCAATGTTGAGTATCACTACTTGCGTTCGTTGTTACATGACGAGAGCATTAGCATTTTGTGGGTTGAGACAGCACGACAGCTGGCTGACTTCTTGACCAAGGCACTGAAGCGCGACTCGTTCAAGAAGGCTGTGAGTTCAGTCGGCGTGCATCTATGAGTTACACTCTTTGTCCTGGCCTGCGTCTCTATGTGCCCTAGGGGATTCTGTCTATTGTATGTGTCGCCGCCCGTCCATGTGCACTACGCCTGTGAATCATGGGGGAGTGTTGGTTTTTTCCGCGTCTCTCATTGTGCTGTGTTGTGTCCTCCTGGCTTGTGTACATCGGCGTGCAGATGACAGACGACGAGACTCGATGCTACTGGAGTGTCGTCTAGTGGAGTCGACGCACGCTGAGGCCTACACGCAGTTCATTGGAGCCTCCTCCCTGTGGCAATGTGCTCAGCTCCATCGGCAGGCCTCCTCGGCGGTCGGGCCGCCGGCGGTCACTGCCACCGCAGATACTTTCTGCATGCGTCCAGCGCTGGATCTGACTGCACCATTGCGTCTGGAGCGTCATGCCCTGCCTGGATGCATGACGCTCCAGACTCAATGGTGCAGTCAGATCCAGCGCTGGCAGGGCATGACGCTCCAGACGTACTGGTCTCATGTTGCGTGGCACTGTTTGGCATCATGGACCACCGTGGGCACTGCCTGGGTTCAGGTAGCCATAACTCTTTGCTCCTATTTTTCTAGCTGTTTTGACCGCATGACTGCGTTCGCAGCGTCGGTATTATCGTATGGTCCAGTTTTGAGGCAAAACGGACGATGCCCGGGCTTTGGGCTGTCGGTAGTCTGGCAGGGCTCACCGAGAAAACCCTTCCTGCCAGAAAATAGGTCTAGGTCTTTTTTCTGTTTGGCTGGTTAGCTGAGTAACAAGCTCTACAGAGCTGGGGAGGGGGAGCTAGAACTTGGAGGGGTCTCCTATTGTTGCTCATTCGTCACTCCTTATCAGTTACTTCCAGTTTTCAGCTGCTTTCTGGCGCTAACACTGGCACGCCCGTTTCTGAGTAACAAACCCAGAGCATCCAGATGTAGACTCTAGAGCGGCAGACTGAGGGAGCAGCAAACTAAGCAACGAGCGTGGAAGCCCGCACGCTGAACAACATTGCTGCCCCAACATGCTGCCTAGCATTTCCAGCTTGTTGTCGACTTTCGCCAATTCCTGGATGCCCCTGATACAGGTATTGCCGCAGTTGGGAGTTGATCCTGACCCTACTGGCATCGAGACCCATGCAACGATGCCAGCGCGTCTCTGGGAGTTTTGCTCCCTTTGGTAGGATCCCTCTCAACCGAAGGTAGCCTACTGGAAGTAAGCCGTGCTTATCTACACTCGCTTCGACACCGTCGCCGGCTCTCAGCTGTAGACCCTACCCACCATCATGGTCGGGACCTTCATGGAGATCTTCGGCATGTTCACCCACTTCGATCAGGCAATTCTTCCTGAGATTTTGGTTTCCGTGGAGCTCCGCCCTTGGACCCATCAGTACTACCTATAGTAGACTGCCACATGTTGGGCTGCCAAGACCCATCAGGCGAGTCCATAGGTTGCCGTAATGACTACCTCAACGATGATGCCTCCCCCCTCATTGCCTCATCCTTACCTTCTTCTCCGTCATCCTCCTCCCACGATGTGGCTGCCATTGTACAATGGAAGATGGGTACATGGAGCCTTCGCAAGGGATAGCAGCAGCAGTAGCAGTAGCCACAAAAAAAATAGTAACATCCAAAATAGTCCTGTGGTAGGAGTGGACGTTTACTCCAATGCTACAACTATGGAAACACACATCGCTACACAGTGTGTGCGCATCTCCTTGACTGGAGGCAGATCATGCAAGGCCTTTCGACTGCACATGCCTAGCGGATGAATACCTCCAGTGCCACTCAGACTGTAGTGCGACCACAACAGCAACTGACCCTCCACCCGCCTCGTGTGATATGGATACCGAGGTCCCCCGCAACAGCATCGTCACGGAGCTTCTTCATCAGCTGGCTTCATACACAGGGAGGTGCAAGTGGCCATGTGGTCCACAGTTTGCTTGCATTGTTGCGTTTGTGGCCGGTGATGATGAGTGTGGGAGAGCGTCGACTGTATGTGGTGACTTCGGGCCTGATTGTAAACAGTGGTTGCACGAGTCCCAAATTTGTGCTGTTGTTGTGACTCCGTCATCCCTGCTAAGCGGCCAGCAACTGCAGAGTGTCCTGTGGCCCGTTGCTTGGTGCGGACGACGGGTCATGAGGTGAGTGGTACCTTGATTATTGACTCTGGTGCCTCTCACCACATGACCTGTTGTCGTGCTGACTTCGTTGTCCTCAGTCCTGTTGGGTTTGTTTGATATGTTCGCATAGGTCTGTTCATTTTTTTCCAATCTAGGGTCTTGGGGTCGTGCACTTTGATGCTCCTTCTGGCTCCCTGTACATCTCTGATGTGTTTTACCTTCCTTATCTCCAGCTCAACCTGCTGTGTGTTTGTGTCTGCACTCGGATGGATCTTTCTGTTGAGCATTTTCCTGATGCTACCACTGTTTCCACCTATGTTAGTCATGCTTTTGTCCTCCGTGTGTCTTTCATTGATGACTTGTACTGCGACTTTCGCCATCCTTCCTTCCTGCCTCCTTCCTTGTCCTCTTTTGCGTCCGTGTTTGACTGGCGTGAACTCACCTGAGCACTATCGCTTAGTACATTACCGCTTCTTTCACGTGAGCTCAAACAAGGTATCCACGCTCATTCAGACATAGCCCATCCTCGGTCTTGAGAAGATGCCCAAGACCTTTTACCTCTTTTGTGCTCAGGAGAAGATGCATCACTGTACTTATCCTGACTCCACCTCACTGGCACTGCGCATGTTGGATTTGGTCCATTCGGACCTCTGCTCACCCTAACTGATGAATTCACCGGATGCGGTAAGTCTACTGCCTCTGCCACAAGAGCGATGCCGTAATGGCGGTCGGCATGTGGATGGTGATGGCTAAGTGTCAATTTTATCACACCTTTCACAAGTTCTGCTTGGATCGTGGTGGCGAGTTCTTGGACAAGATGGATGCGTAATTTGCTGAGCACGGTACCTTTCACCAGCTCTCCGCTTATGCTACATTGTAGCAAAACGGTGCGTCTGAGCGTTAGAACCTCACTGTGGAGGATGCGGTCCGTGCCATGCGGTCTGAGTGCGGTTTTTTGGAGTCCTTTACATTTGAGGGCTTCTCCTACATGGCGTAGGTCTGGAACTGCCTGTTGCATGGTCCTCTTCTGGACCATGTCATATCGTACGAGCTATGGTTTAGCCATCACGCCGATCTCCTTCTTGCTCGCGTTTTGGGATCCCTTGCCTGGATCTGGTACACTGAGGACCAATAAAGATCCAAGGTCTCACCTCGGGATCACATGTGTGCCTTCCTTGGAATCTCTTTGCGGTTGAAGGCTTGATGCTTTTGGGACCTCGCTCACCATCGCATTTTTGAGTCTCGAGATGTTCTCTTCTTTGAGGCTCTCATATACCGTGATGTGTCCAGCATTCTGTCGCTAGCCGCGGACCACTTTCCCACCTTCCCACCTGTGTGGCTTCTCGGGAGATGGAGAAGTCTCATCATGTTGATGGATTTGTCCGGGCCTTCTCACCTATGCTCCGGTCTCTGGCTGCTGACGGTCCGGCCATCATGGTCGTAGGTCCTGTAGCCTCATCAGTCTTTGTGCGAACATCAGTCCCCTCTAGAACATCTGATCCCGTGCTAGTATCAACTTCCTCTAGCAGACCTGATCTTGTGCCTGCTTCAGTCACCTATGGCATAACTGATCCAGTGCCAGCGTCAGTCCACTCTAGCATTGCTCATCCCGTGCCAGCGTCATTCCCCTTCGGCACACCTCATCCCATGTCAGTACCAGTTCCCTCTGGCACACGTGATTCCATGATGGTGATAACATTCCCAGTCTTACCTACTCATGTGCATGCACCTGCTCATCCTACGTACGAGCCGGCACCTGTCCATGTTCCTCGTACACCCTCTTCCCTTTCGTGCAAGAACACAACCCCTACAACTGAGATCCAGTAGCCAACTTCGCAGCACGAGGTGAGCACTCAGCATCGGGCTACTCTTGCGAGCCCGATGGACGTCTCCAACATTTGGCCTCTAGGGCTCAACAGAGTGCTAACTTGGTGCCTAGACGCCTGACTCGTCATGTTCAGAGGGAAGAGCTTGACACGAATGCCCTTAGAATGAGTGTCCAGGCAAACTACATTGAGTTAAACCTAGCGTGTCTTGTTGATCACGAGATGGTCTCCCAAGAGTTCCCAGTTTCTTGCGATGTTACTACTACCCTTGTCGTGGTCAAACCGACCCAAAGCTCTCCCTGGATGATGTCTGATCCAGGCACATTGAAGGAGGTAATCTTGGCTTGGGGTGTAGAGTTGTGGCGTGCTGCTTGTGATGAGCTGAGAGCTATCCGTGAGCACAGCGTGGATGAGCTTGTTGACCTCCCGTCTGGGCCAAAGGCTGTATAGGCCAAGTTGTTCATATTAAAAAAGACAAAGCCTGATGACACACTGAATCACTACAAGGGTTGCTTGACGACCAAGGGGTTTGCACAGACTGAGGGTGTGGACTTCACTGACACCTTCGCACTCATTGGCCGCATGACCACTGCTCATGCTCCATTCGGGGTTGTTTCTGTGCCACAACTAGGAGCTCTACTAGATGGATGTGAACAACACGAACGGCGTACCTTGGAGGACGAGATCTACATGAATAATCCACCTGGTTTCAATATCGGTGACAAGGTATGGCGCTTGCGCAAGGTCTTGTACAACTTGAAGCAGTTAAGCAGGTGTTAGAACCAGGAGATCATTGGTACATTGACACGTGGCGGTTACGAGCACAGTGAGGCCGGCCCATCCTTCATCCTTAGATGCAAATCTGAGAGCTTCAGCACCATCCTGGTCTACGTGGATGACGTCCTGATTGGGTCTCTTTCTATGGATGACGTGGAGGAGGCCAAGAAAATCCTTCAGGCTACCTATAGGATAAAGGACCTTGGTCCTACAGTTGTGTTTCTCATGATGGAGATCATACGTGATAGTCAACGGTGAACACTCTTGCTGCATCACACACGTTACACCCATGTTGTGGAAAGGAATTTTATTGACCTCCTTGGTGTAGTTCCCACAGCCTCCACCCCTATCACACTTGACAGGCAGGATGCTATGAAGGTGGGTAGTCCAGCACAGCTAGGGGAGATAGTGGACGTGACCATGTACTTGCGCATCATTGGCTCTTCGATGTACTTTACCAATACCACTAACATTTCCTTCACCGTCAACCTCCTTGCACATTCTTTGTAGTGTCCTTGGACGAGAGTCCTGCACGTGGCTGTGCGAGTGGTGTGGTACATGGTCCGGACATCGTACCTCAGACTCTACTTTTGATGGTAGTGGTCAGTGGAAGTGGACGGCTACATAGATAGTGACTGGGCGTGGAGCCCTGATGGACGCAGTTGGACAGGCTACGTGTTCTTGCTGGGTGGCACCGTTGTGTTGTGGCAGAATGGAAAATAGGGTTATATTGTACATAGGTCATCAAAGACCGCGTATGTTGCACTGTGGGCTTGGACTGCCAAGGCGGTGTGGTTGCATCATCTGTTTCATGAGTTGCGTCAATCAGTGCCTTGCATCGTTTTGCACTGTGTAAACCAGAGTGCTCCTGCCATTACAGATAAATCGGGTGTGTTTCATACACGCACAAAGTACAATACTCTTAATGATCACTTTGTGCATGTTTGTGCTGACCAGCACAAACATACAACTGGTTGACTTCCTGACCAAGGCACTCGCGTGCGGAAAGTTCATGGTGGCCATTTTTTTTGTCGGGCTTCGTCCCTTACGTGAGTGATTGAGAGTGGGATATGTGAGTATTGACTGTTGAGTATCTTGTTATGCACCTATGCCCGTTCTGTAAGTGTATGGACATGAGTACCATCAAGTGGAGCATTGTTATATGAGTCGTATTCGTCTGTCTGTACATCCTACTATGGCCACCCGGCCATTTCCATGCACATGAAAATCTCTGATACAGACCCAGCTGGCACCAGAGTACTGAAGGGTGGTAGCTCCATCCACCACCATCTGCTAGATTGCTGCCACAGCGTCCGGAGTACTTGCCTTGGTGATCTGTAGCTTTTCTGTAGCTACTAGAGTTTTCGCGGTGGAGTGGCTCCTGTGCCTGATTTGGATGTTTTCTATTGTGAGTCCACTGATCAATACCAGACCGGTACGTGTGATCAATCATAGTGTTTGGGAAAAGATTTTGCATGTGTAGGTTGAGATGGTGTTGCGTTTGGATGCCTGTACGCATAGTTACGGAAAAAATGGTGTTTTTGGACTGGTTTTAGGACAAATTGATAGTACAACACGCCTCATCCGTGGTGCGCCACGGCAGGTATATCTGCTCTGTGCTTGTCAATTGTCATTCCTCTCCGCACATTCAAGCTATTGCGCTTATGAGACTCTGAGCGTCGTCCCTAGCCCAGTCCTTGATGTTTCCCTTGTCCTCTGTGCTAGTGTAATCACTGACTGGACAGCGTTGTCTCGTCAGCAGTAGCAGTGCTAGGAAGCTTCCAAGCAGCTTCTCAACATGCATATTCTTGTATGAAACAATGACGGAGCTCTATGGTGACATAACTTCAAACTGGGATGGGCTAGAAATGATACTGCACTAGTTGAGGCAAGCTATTTTCTGCCGTCCCACACATCTGGAATGGAGTGTGCAGCCTACTGCGTCCAACCTTAGCGCTTGAGCAAGGCTGGCTACTTAACTATGAAACAGGATACTCACACCTGAAATTTAGAGCCAGAATCACAGGTAGAAGTGAGCAGTGACAAAGTTGACGACAAGAATGAATCTTGGTATGAGATCCCTCCCACGCTAACTAGGACCCTCAATCATGTGAGGCCTTTTACTCAGTCTTTTCGTGATGTGAGCCATCCCCGTCTGCCTGTACAAATTACTACAAACATTTGGTTGTGTCCATGCTCGTGCAGATCCCTGAAGCAGACCCAGCTGTCACAGGAAAACTGATGGGTGGTGACTCCACCCACCAGCAGCTGCGACATAGCTGCAATAGCGTCCCAGGTGTTTGTGGACTAGCTCTTCAGAATGGTTTGCATGTTTGCATTGTGTGTCCATAGATCAATGCAGGACATGTGCATGATACCAGTTGTAGCATCCAAATCAAGATTTTACATCTCTAGGTTTAGACGATGTAGCATTTGGATGATTGTACATTGAGTTATGGTGTTAACAGTGATTTTGGGCCGGGTTTAGGACAAACTTACACTGCCACGTGCATCACCCGCCGTACACCGTGGTAGGTATTTATGTTGTGTGCTTTTCAATTGTCATTCCTCTCTACATTACTGAGATATTGGAAATTATGAGACTTTGCGTGTCTCCCTAGCTTATCCCTTGCTGTTTCTTGCACCCGCTTGCTTGCTAGTGCACCAGCTGATTGGACAGTGTCACCACCATAGCAGGAGCAAGGCTAGGAAGCATCCTGGTAGTTACTCATGGCATCATAACAGGGAGACCTTTCTTGCTGAGCTGTGCCACAGAGATGCAATATCGGCAGCAATAGTGAGAGTCACCGTAGCCGCCGTGTCCTGTAACCCATCGCGGCTAATGTCTATAGCAGTCATCCAATGTCAGTAGCAGTGGCATCACCGCACGACCGCTAAAGCAACAGCGGCAATGATAATCTGTAGCAGCCACACAGAGCAGTAGTGGCAAAACCGGGTAGCAGCACCACCCTGTCTGGTTACGACCAATGAAGAAAAAAAGAGAGAGAATTAGCTCTTAGCAGCAGCTCGCAACGGCGGCAGCGGCAGTAGCATTGCGTAGCGGCAGGAAAACCAAGTAGTATTAACGGCAGCAAGTAGCAGCAATGGAAATGAGCAGTAGCAACGGCAACATTATCCACAAGTAGTAGCAGTAGCCTGACCATAGCAGCAACAACATTACAACTGCTGGTACGCCAGCAGCCACAACATTGTAGCTACTGCTGCACTAGTAGCCACAGTAGTAGCATCACAACAGTGGTAGTAGCTGTAGCAGCAGAGCAGAAGTAGCAGATGAGTAGTAGTAGCAACAATGCTGCACAGCAGAAATGACGGCCGTTGTGTTGTACAACCGTAAAAAAGAGTGACAATGTCCTCCCTTTCTCTTTTGTTCTTCAAAACGAAGAGTACGCGTAACTTCTAAAAGAAAATAGAGAGGCTAGCTTCGCTACTGGAAATTTTGTTAGCATTGTTTTCACCGGCATTTTCTTTATGACATATGTTTTATTGATGTCATCATTGGTTGTGTCAATGTCAGCATTTTGGGGTCAAAACATCATTTAGTGCCAGTGTTTCAAATCCTCAGGAAACGTTATTGGTTTCTTGTCCTGACATTTTTTTACCTTCGGACCCATACCGAGCACCCCACATGGCGCCAGGCAACGATAAGCAAAAGAGGCTTACTGTTCCTTCTGGCTCTGGCTCCGTGGTTGAAACATCGATTCCTCGCTCCCAAGTCATCGGCTCCCTATTCTAGGCACAGGCGGCCATTTGGGAGTAGCAGGCTTTGCAGGCGGCCATTCTGGAGAAGATTCTCACTATGCTACAGAGGATACAACAACTTTTGCTAGCCGCAACCGGAGCACCTCAGGGGGGACGTTCAGCAGCAGGACGTGCATTAGGAGGGTGTGCATCAACAACTGCCGGCTAGAGAGGATAGCAGCAGTAATAACAGTGATGGCCGACAGCAGCAGGTATGAGCCCTTGGAGTGCTTGGTCGCAATGCTTCAGGCCTCCGGCGGCGAGAGGTTGTCCAGGGTTAGCAGACCACTCTTGTACAGTATTCTGGATTGCATGTGCCTTCATTCTCGCTACGTTGCTCTCCTGGCGTGTCCTTCGGTGGGCTTCTGATTCCTCATGCACTTGAGCGTGCTCCTGAGATTGACCTCCCCATGGATCAGTGGCCGAAGGTCTTTGGAATTCCACCACCACGCTATGATAGCGATATTGGGTTTGACGCCTGGGAGATCCTCTTCCAAGTGTGGGCAGATGCGGAGGACACAAGGCCATATTGATTGAGCCAGAATCAGACAACCGATCCTTGCCAGATGAAGGTTGCACTGAGAGCCATGCGTGGCTTGCTCTGTGCCGTGCCCTAGGACATTGTTGTCGACTTTCGCCCATTCGTGGAAGCCACTACTACAGAAACTGGAGCGGACCCCCGCTACGACTTGGAGTTGATCCTGATCCTACTAAGAGTCCAGATCCATGGAACAATGACGGGACGTCTCCGGGAGTTCAGCTACCTTTGGTAGGGTTCCTCTGAGTCATTGGTAGCCTACTTGCGGTGAGCCATGCGTATCTATATTCACCTCGGTACCACCGGTTACTCCCAGTTGTGGACCCTACACAGTATCATGGTCAGGGCCCACATGGATTTCGTCAACATGTTCACTTATCTTGACGATTCTTGCTGAGCTGTTGGACTCCTTGGATTTTCTCCCTTGGGCCCATCAGTACTACCTGCAGTGGATGGTCGCACGTAATCTACCCATGCCCGTCAGGCGAGTCCGCAAGTTTTCGCGACGAAAGCCTCACCACCGATACCTCCCCTTCTCAATACCTCGTCTTACCCTCCTCTCCACTTCCCTCCTCACAGGGTGTGGCTGCTGTTGCACAGGAGAAGAAGGGAAAACAGAGCTTTGGTAAGGGACAACAGTAGCAACGTCCGTTGCAGTCTGGTGGTGGCAGTAGATGTTCAGTCCACTGTTACAACTGTGGAGACACACATTGCTATATGGAGTGTCCACAACCCCTTGATTGGTTGTGGATCATGCGAGGCCTTCAGGCTGCACATACCCAATGGAAAGCTGCCTCTCGCGTCACTTAGACCGGCCACGTGTCCACAATGACAGCTATCCCTCAACCCGCCTCCGATGACCCTGATGCCGCAGTCCTCCGTGACCGCATCATCACAGACCTTCGTTACCTTTTGGAGTTCTGCACTCAGGGAGGTGCGAGTGTGTTGACACAGCCGTGTGGTCCACAGTCTTCTTGTACTATCGTGTTCGTGGCTTGTGATGATGCGTGTGGGGAGGCGTTGACTGCCTGTGATGATGTCGGACCTGACTGTACGGAGTGGCTAACCGAGTCCCATATTTGTGCTGTCTGTGGTGGCTTTCTTGTCCCTACTGAGCTTTCAGTAGCTACAAAGTGTCGTTTTTTTTTTTTTTTGGATTTGTACTCACCGGGCACATAGGCTGCATTGATGGATGCTTCCTCCTTTTCTGGTGGATAGTAGATTGGAGGCAATGAAGGCGGTGTCGCCAGGATGGCTTAAGTGATGGATGCAAAGCCGCTCAGATGAGGTACCGGCGTCCGTAACATGTAAGGCTGATGATGGCTGTAGTCGCAGCTCTTGCTAGGGCTGCTGCTGTAGCTGTGGCTGCAGCCATGGCTGCAGTTGGTCTTGGCTTCGGCTTTAGCTCCAGCTGTGGTTGCGGCTACAACTGTGGCTTGGTTTGCAACTGCATTTGTGGCTGGAGCTGATGCCTGTGAAGTGGCGGTGGCGATCCACGCACAAATAGTGGGGGAACACGGCTGTGACGGTAGTTATGGATTTGGCTATGACTATGGCTGTGGCTGTAGCTGCGGTTTTAGTTACGGCTTGGACTGCGGCTGTAGCTACGGTTATTGCTGATGACTGTGCAGCTGTAATGGATAGCTATGGAAAAAGAGAAGGAGAATAGAGCTGTTGCTGAGGCTGCGGCTGTGGCTATAGTAGCGGTTTTTTCTGCGCCTATGGCTACAGCTGATCTTCAATTTGGTTGTAGCTCCAAATGCGGCTGTGGATGCAGTTGCGGCTATGGCTACGGCTCAGGTTGCAATTGCACAAGTTACAGAACCTGCCACCAATGTGGTCGTCACCAGTAATGAAATAGATGGCCATAGGAAGTTGGCTGTCAAAGAGTGGCTCAAAAGCCTGGTCACATGCGAGCAAAGAGTAGCTCCTTTGTCATAAGAAATGCAATGGAGGTTGGCACATGGGTTAAGAGTGAAAAAAAATTGCATGGTGACAGAATGTGCAATCCCTCGTTTCACCTTGCTTGCTGTTGCCACAGGTTTTGTGATGATGCCAAGCACGGTGGGTGGGGAGACACTGCTCCATGTGCACACAATGTTGCAAAAGAATGCAGCCCTAAACATAAATCTTGAAGAAAAAAACACTAGAGAAAAAAGCAATAGAGAAGGTGATGTGCATGCAATGAAATTTCCGTGGCCAAGGATGGTGGCGGGCATTGGTTCCAGATCTCGGTGCTCCACCATGTGAGAGGTTGGTGGTGTGTGAGTTGTTGGTAGGGTGGAGCAAAACTAGTAGCAATAGTTGGTAAAATGTTACGAGGGAGAGGGAACAAGGGAGCAAGGGTATGCGAGATGCCACAAGCTCACTTAGAAAAAGTGAAACAACAGTTTTGAGGTGTTGGGTGGAGTGAGGACTTAGGTTGCATGATGAAGCGAGACCCACATTGTGCATTACACACAAGGTGTGACCGCCGCCACCCCAGGGATCTAGCCAGACCTAACAGAATATTCTACGAGCGGCTGTTGCTGGAAACATCCGGCAGCATGATCCCAGGACGGTCAGCAACCAAAAACTAACCAAAGCAATCAATTACCAGTAATAATTTAAATTCACATCATCCCTAAGTTTATGTGGACATCATGCGTTTGTATTCCATGTTAGAGAACTCAAAGTGCTGCTAGCTAACCCATAGGTGCAAGCCTAAGGATATCCAAGTGGCATAGGCAAAATGAGTGGAGCCGGCGTGGCCCCCGAGAGAATTGAACATGTCATTGCCTCAGAGCGCAACTTGGTTTGCATGGCAGCCATGTTGATTTACTGTCCTGCATATATGCATGTGTGTGGAACCAGTGGATATCAAACAAAGGAGAAGTCAGCAGTTGAACACCAATACCAACAACTAGCTCACATACATCACATGTAATCTTTTGTTTCTATCTTGAGGAGTTTTTACTCTTCCATCCATGGCATGAGCTCTAGTGTGAACGTGTGTGACTGTGAGTGGATATCCACACACTCGTTCACACTTGGAGATATAATTGAGAAAGTAAAACAACTCTCTTAGCAACATTCTGCAGAAGAGAGCACACTACAATAGACACAATGTCATAGACCATGCTGAGAAAGGTGGAGAGACGGCAAATATATGCTTGAAAATATAAGAGCTAAGCTAGTGAAGAAAACAACAAAAGGGTGTGGATATACTCTCTCGAAAAAACACGTAAACTACCTAGCTGCAAGCACCCAAACAACAGCTGGCCAGAACCCGGCAATCGTATGAAATGCTCAGCTGTCCAAATGACAAACCAAAAGAAGTACAAGGTGCAGTTACAAAAAATCCTATGTAACTGAGCCATGAACAAGCATGGAATACACCTATGAAGAAATATTCCCTGAGAGCTGGACACCAGAAAACTCAAGTGAGCACGTGAGGAAACGCTAGCTGACGCTGAAACTATTGAAGTAGCCGTCGAACCTCACGACATCCCAACGAGTGAGTGGCAAAAAATCCAGAGGTCATCATTGAGATGATTCTAGAAAGCTTCCTACCCTTTCTTTTGTTGACCTGGAAACACTGTCCAAGCAGGTGACGTACTAGCACCCAAGGTAGGTGCAAGAAACATCAGGGGTTGGACTACGGAGACATGTAGAATCTCATAAGCTTCAATACCTTAACATGCAGAGAGAAATGACAACTGGCAGGCACACAACTGTTAGTCCTTCTGTACATATTTCTCCCTCCTGTGTAGACCTGAGTGCGCAGGACATGCTGACCAAGAGAGTGGAGGTGACACACACTGAGTTTCCACGCCATGTTGGACCCACATTCCAATCGATCTGGCGGCACTTGTGCGCTTGTATCCCCTCTGGCAGCACTGTTCCATTTCATCACCTCTCACGTTGCCTCTAGCTACTTTGATTTCTGAGACCTACATCTGTCTCTCTCTTGATTCATGTTCAGTAGTGCAATTAGGCTCGAGAAACCTAGATGTGTCCTACATCAGTTTGTGACATTGCCCTGATTTTGACGCAAGTGGCATGGTGCGACCTAATCGGCCGTTTTTTTGGCCTACGAGGGTCTTTTGCCCTCGCTCGAGTTGGATGGGCCAGCGAGCTTCTCTCGCCGACCAACGGGTGAGCCTTGAGTAGGGAGACTCACCCGCTTGAGCTTTTTGATGTAACTGCTCGAAACTTAGGATTTCTATGCGTGGACGTCAATGGGAGTCATGAAAATTGCACATTGCTTACTCCCTAATTCACCAAATGAGGCAAGATAAGTCCCTGGGTGATGCGCTACACACTCTACTAGCTGGTCTGTCTTTTGGATTTTGGGAAAAACCTTTCAAGCATGTAATTTGGGTGTGGAAAAGGGTGCCACAAGGGCCCCAACCTAATTCAGTGACACCATCGGAGAAATGGTTGAAAGAAAAGGCTGACTTGAGACCTGCAAGAGTGTGGGACACTATAGCCTGCGTCTAGTTTGCGCAGACACAAAGGCACCACAAATTGAGCCCACGAAAGCGCTGGTGCGTATTTTTCGGGGTCTCACATGCATCCAAAGCATGGCAGTTCTGGGATCCCATGAGCCACAGCTTCCTTGAGAGTAGGGATGCCTCATTGGCGCACATGCCCTATAAACAGTTCTGCACCCTGCGTCATGTCCCACGCATCACCATTCCTGAAAAGCACCCAGACTATGTGAGTGTGCCTGTGTTTGTCCCTCATGCGCCAACAGCTCCCTCAAGGAGCAGGGACCATGAAAGGATCACTGAAGCACCATCACCCGTTCCCACACTACCATCCACACTACTGACACCCACTGACTCTAGTGCTCCATATACTCCACCTGCGTGGAACTCCTTTCTGCTGTCTCCTAACAACACAAAGGACGTGGGACCGCAGCTCCAAACGGTACAAAGCTCCTTGTGCAATCTGAATCATGTGAACTACAAATAATTCTATCACAAAACTGGTCCAACAAATGTGGATCACACCACAGTGGACCCTCAGACACTTGCTGAGGCAAGGGGACGCACCGAAGCTGCTGAGTGGGACAAGGCCATGGCCGCAAAGTTGAATGCACTTCTGGGGCATGGTGTGTATGAAATTAATCCACCTAGGCATGAATTCATTGATGTCAAGTGGGTGTACAAGCTCAAACGGAACTTGGCAGGATTAATTGACAAGTACAAAGCCAGGCTGATCAACCCAAATACACCCGCCGACCCATACACCATGTGTTGGCAGTTGGGCATGCGGGCATCCCATGCCCGGCCGTTGTACTGTCCACCCACTTGGGCGCCATGGATGTCGGTGTGGCCAATTCCATGTTCGCGCTTGTGACCATCGCTTTCGTTCAGCTACGTCTGCGGTATGTTTCATGACTATTTGAATTGCACTTTAGACTGAAGTTCATGTACCTAAAATGAAGAATATACCACCCTCACTGTGATTAATTCTTTGCATTCATGCAACAGAATGTCCTCTCATATAGGGTGTTTGTGGACAAAGTAATGACAAACGTAGCAGCCCTAAGAGGAGAGATCATGGGCAATTATGCATCGTTTAGCCTGGCTTTTTGGGATCAAGTACTCTCATGTGACGTTAAAAATGTCTGCCTCATGCTCATTTTTCACCCCTTTATAATAACTAAAAGTCCACTTGTACAGGAAAAATGTGGATAATGTGATGACATTTGTAGCAGCCAGAATAGGAGACCTATTGTACTAAAGACATCAATTATATGTGTAAGTCGAAGTTATCTTTGTACATGGCTGTGGGTTGGTGTTCAAGCTTTAACAGATAAGCCTATGTGCTGTTCTTTCAAGTGTAATATGAATGTTGTTCTAAACATCCTATGAACAGAACGAACTGTCAAGTGGGTAGTAATGTGTTATTGTACAACATGGACAACTGTAACAATCCTTTACTTGGCAGTGCGTGTTTAACATCATACCACAACAAAGGCGCTAATTTTCAAATGGACATTGGGTTGAGGAAATTGCATTAGGCAAATGTCAATGAATAAACACTACAGACAGTGAAAGTGGTATATGTGATCTCATCTAAACGTTCACGACTCAACCCTCGGAGAAAGTGAACAATGTCACAGACAAGACACAGCGGCTCCCATGCTTGACAGTGGTCAGCATCGTAAAATACCTCTGTTTCGCTGTCTGAATGTTGGCTGCCACGTCTTCTGCTTGAAACATGCCGGCTACTGGACCCCCTCCCCACGTGCACTGAACTACTTTGCCTCAGCTTAACCCTAACCTTCTGCCTAACCCGAAACCCCCCCGTCCTGGTAAACTGCGAACCACCTGAGGCAATGGTTTGTTCAATATCCAGTGTCCAACACACTTCATCCTGCACATGAACAAAACCATGTATTAGACATAAAAAGCATAGGTGGTAATTTACATGACATTAGGTAAGGGAATGCACGAAGTAAAAGTAAACACACACTCACCTCACTCTGCCTCCACTGGCTCTTCCTCGTACATCTCCTACCACTCTCTCTCCTCCTCATCCAACTGTTGTGTGTGCTCATCCTGCATCACCGTCTCACAATCATCACCAAGAGGAGGGGAGTATGCACCAGAGTCATCACTGTCACCACCATCATCCTCATCATCGTCGTCATCCCGAGGTGGAGCCTCCGGATCATGCTCCACGTCACCATTGGCATATGATGGAAGTGGAGCATCCACACTCATGGAGGCATTTGCACGTGCCTCCAAGGCTGCTGCTGCCTTGGCTGCAGCAGCCTCTAGGCCTCCATCAAACCCCCTTGCTGTAGCCTGAGCAGGGCTTGGGGCTGGCGGTTTTTTCCAATGTGACTTGGTATGTCCTTTTTGCCCACACTTTGGGCAAATGAAGTTTTTTTGGCGCAAAGTCTCCCGGCCCTTCCATGCGCTGCGAGGACGGCCCTTCCCACGCCTAGGTCCCGGCTGCAGCCACAGGGGTTCCACGGGCCGAATGTTTTTCACTACTGGAGACGGGAGGGGGACTTTGTATGCCCGACAGAATGCCATGCGGGTGAGTCCAGGGCCGGCAAGGTTTTCTGCGTTGATGCGCTTCATGAGCAAAAATGCGCATCCATGCTGACATGGCAGTCCAAATTCCTTCCACCGACCACAGCTGCACGTCTTCTCCAGGATGTCAACCTGCCGTGGATGGTTAGTGGAGCCATCCACTGTTGCTGTGTTGGGACCCTCCTCTGTCACAGTGTACTCTCGAGCCATTGCGAGACAGTGGTGTAGTCAGTCTGCTTGGACAGGGGCCAAGGCAGTCTGCACACCTTCAGCCTGGGCACGGCGAGCACAGAACATGCGCTGCACAAAAGGGTAGATGCTGACAAAACAGTAGTCTAAATACAGCTTGGAATGAGCTGCAATGCGCGCGTTCCAGCTCTCGGCCGCGTTGGACGTGGTGTGATCCCCTCTGCCCAGAGGGCAATGGAGGCATGTCCATTTCTCCACAGGTACCCCTCCCACCACACTCCCATCCTCCCCTTGCCTTCCAAACAGGTATGCATAGGCAGAGGCACTCACTTGTCGCAGGTGGGTGGTTGCCTTCTCCCATGACTCGACATTCAGCACGTGCGCACACTTCAATGCCCAGTGTGCAACCTTTTTCCCGTATGAAGTGCGGACATTCTCGCGCAAGTGTCATGCGCAGTATGTGTGGGTAGCACCAGTGAGGTACTTCTGCAGCGCTTTCTCCAAGCCTTTCTCTCTGTCTGTGATGATGCATGTGCCGAACAGTACAACAGTAGGATACGCGAGCGCTAACTATGCGTAAAAAATGGACCAGCCCTTCTCATCCTCAGTCGACCTCAGTGCCCACGCCATGGGAACAGCGTGGTCGTTGGCGTCAAAAAATTGGGCAAGCAGGAGAACCTGCTTGTGCTCGTTTTTGACAAAATGTGGCATCCATCGTCACTATCCGGTGACTGTGTTGGAAGCCGATCCTGGCAGCACCTGGAGCGACAAATGCCCACAGAAAGGCACCATTCTTGTCCTTGTGTGCGGCCGTTTGTGTACCTGGGTCGACGCGCCTCAGTTGCACGCAACACGTGGACGTACGCATGTGAATATATGTCAAATGTGCAGCACAACCAAAGAGCAACGACTAATAGCTGCACTTGTGTACAAACCTCGTCGACGTATGACGGAAAGAGACTCCACGTGTCCGTCTTCTTGCCCATGAGGTTTTCCTGAGCCCGTGTCTTTGTGCGGTAGAGTGTGTTGTTGGAAGTGTTGACGCCGGTCCTTTCGTGGAGTACCTGCCGCAGTCTCGCTGTTGAAGCTGTGGGGTCGCGCTATAGGGCCTCTGGTGTTTTGCGGGCCACCCACCCCTTCTGACGTGCGGGATTACAACGGCCAATCGCAGGGACACACTTGTGTCCGTCGGTGTAATGGGACACAGTGACGTGGCCGAACTTACTTGTAACACGAGTCCGGAGGAGCCACGTACAACCCTTCTTCTTCGCCTCGGAGCACGTGACGTGGAATCTGGCAGGCTCACTGGGTACCCACTTCAGACCGAAGCGGTTGTCAACCGCATAGTCCTCCACGAATACCTGAGCGGCGTCCATGTTGTCGAAGAACATGCCCTCCTCCGGCTCCTTGGGCATCCCCTTCTGCTTCTTCAAGCTGTGACATGGTTCATCGTCTGAATCACATGTCCATGGCAGTTCAGCAAAACATGAAAGGAAAAATTTCAGGTTAAGAAATGTGTACTTGCAACAGTAGGATTACGAATCTGTCCTTCCATCGATACGGTCTGCTTCTTCCTAAGGAAAGCAGACAGAGGAAACATCATGGACACAAAGTGAGCATTACCGAGGTGGTCATGTGGAATGGACAGGATGCGACGGCGCCCCATGCTCAACCTAACGGGTCCGGCTTCCCGGACATCGGGGGACCCGGGAGCACGGGGTGGTTCATCTGGGAGTTGGTTCTGTGGGAGGCTGTTAGCCTCGTCCAACTGCTGGGCCCACCAGTCATCTGCCCAATCCCGAGTCAACCAAAACATGACATCGTCAAATGCGCCTGATGGGTCGTCCGACGGTGGATTATCGGGGTACAACCGCGGTGCAGGAACCTGAGCGGGCCGAGGAGCGTTCTCGTCAGGACTTGGTTGCGTGGCAACATGCCACGCGTGGTTTTGGGAAGCCATCCAAAACAGAGGGTATTTCGGCCACATGATAGCTTGTCATTTATCCGATCTACCCTCCTAGTCAGGCTTACCAGTGTCCCCTACGACTTGGTCGTCCACCATCCCAAAGTCACGAAGGAGGCAGCTGCAGAAGCAACATTGTTCGAGGGAGCAGAGACGGCGTGAACGAAGTCCGTGTGAGACTGAATGACACTGGATGAAACTGAAGCGGGACCCTGCTGAAACATGGCGTGCAACTGGCGGACCATTCGAGGATAGGTGGACACGTAGGATGAGGGCATTGTCCGCCGATTCGTTTCATCGTGCACACTCTGCTATTGAAGTGCATGCCAGAGTCGTCCGACGACAACGACTATTTCACCATGCTTTCGGGTACCCTCCTGCATGCCCATGGAGAATGGCGGTTGAAAGGATGTCACAACGACATCTGCGCAACAGCTCTTCATGGTGTGCTGGGGGGAGTTGCAACACGGACACCTGTCGTACCGTTCAGCGGCATACTGTAATTGGCCCGCTGACCACTTGCTGAGTTGTCCAGACATCTCTTAGGCTAGGCAACACGTTTGGATGCCAGTGCATGAACCTTGCCAGCTCACGGCCGAGGTTAGCGCAAGGGGTTTTTCGATGTGACAAGGATACTGCATACGCTGATAAGACGACCATGCAGACGCAGTCTGTGGAATGACGGAAACCCGATGTAATTCAAATATGTGAACAATGAAAGCATTCCCCCAGTTAAGGAGCACACAAAGTAAGCTAACCCGTACATTTTGAAGTCCCAAACGATTACCATTGTCGCCGTCATAGTGAACCGTAAGACTCGAGTACATGCATGACGCGTGCTTGTACGAAATGAAGAGCAAATTCTGTGAAAAGTGAAATAATAACACTAGGTCACCCTTATTCGGCAGAGAATGAACAACATACCGTCACATGACGAGTTCCACATTACCGAGGGGTATATGGGGCTTATTGAATTGGAAATAATTTAGGGCATGCAGGCCCATGCAAAAACGAACATGAGCTCTGTGTGTGAGTGCGATGCAAAACGGCAAGAATTTGGCTAAGTCTGGAACGCTGAATATAAAGAACAAGGAGAGAGTACAAATGAGCCCCTAGCGGGCTTAAGTAGGGGCGCCGGCAGCTAGCCGCACCGGGCCCCGTCACCCCCGCTGAGCCGAAACGGGTCAGCGGGGAGAACGCACTGCGTACACCATGATAACAATAACGGTGGTCTCCTCGAGGCACCGGAACAGCTCTCCGAGTACCCGGGTCTCGACCACCGAGAAAATAGGAACAGTGCCAGAAAATCTCAGAATCAGCGTCCAGTCATCACAGACGGCTTTCCGAACATCGGAAGCCCCACAATAGCCATCGGGTCTCCTCGTCGCACCGGTACAGTCAACCGGGTGCGCGGGTCTGAACCCACCGAGAAAACTCTCCTACCTCCTGACAAGCCCACATGGCTGCCGGAACGCATCGACCNCTCCCCCTGTCACGTGCGAGTCGAAAACCCTCCCTCAAAGACGAAGTGGTGTCTCCGGCTACGACTCCTCACGTGAATCTGCATCACCTGGGGTATACCAGTCCTCGCGTGACTGCCAAGGGTCCCAACTCACAGTCTCTCCTGCCTCTGCACTGCCGCGATGCATCTGTGTACGCCGGAGGAACGGGAATGGGCGAGCAGCACGCGTGCGTGGATGAAGTGGCGGAGCTGGCCTCGGAGGCCGGATAGAGCACCCTGAGGCACAGGGGTGTACCGCCGGAGGAGGAGAGCTGGAGCGACGAACCGGATCACCACTCGCGGATGAAGATGAAGATGGGGCAGGTGAGTCGGGTGGATGAAGGTGCGTGACGGCAGCAGAAGGAGGAGCGATGATGGGGTCGACGGGAGCCAGGATGGCGGAAGCCGAAGGCACGCTCAGCATCACTGCTGCTGCCGGAAGGCTCCTGCCGGTACCAGTGATGCTGCCCTCCTCTGAGAATCGCTCACGCGCTGCCACCATCTCCCGCTGTAGCATGACTACACGCTCCTGCAGATCAGCATAATCTGCCTCGGACATGTCGAAATGGCCCATGTCGACCTGGTGTAGAATAAACTCTGCCTCACTAGATGCTGTACATGCAGACTGCACAACTCGTGAGTACAGCGCCATCTGCATCTCTGCTGCTGGAGACGACGGAACTGGTGTTGCTGCATCCTCCTGGGGGTCAACCAAGCTCGCAATGTGCCCAGACGCTGGAACATCGGATGCAGCTGCAGGTGTCGCATCCACATCACAGCTCGTGTCTGTCATGCGAGGAGTGAGCGGTCGCATGCCGAGAGAAAAGGAGAAGGAGGAGTCGTCAGAGTCTGTAGAGCATGTGGAAGGGTCGTCCGTGCAGGTACTGCCACTCTCGGCGTCGATGTGATCGGTAGCGTCACCAAGAGGTGAAATCGAGGGGGCAGAACTCAGCTCCTGCTGACGAGGTGACTCAATCTGCATGTATGGATCTGCTGCGGTGTCCTCGACTGCCGCCATAATGGACACAGGTGTACAGGGCTCCGGCTCATCAATGTCCGTCAAGGCGACCAACAAGCGCAGCTGGCGCTCACGCACTGTCTCGCCGGGAACGCTGGTCGCTACCACCTGCTCGATGATAGAGTATGGATCATCATCTGACTCCGTCATGTATGTCGCTGCTCCGTCGTGGGTACGAGAGCCCGAAGACTGTGGGAACATGGACGACTCCTCACGCTGAAGCTGGTCCTCAGGTAGTGTAGATGAGGCGGTGGAGCATGCTGTGTCTGCTGCAGCATATGTCCCGGTGACATCTCTGAGAACTGCTGCTCTCAAGAACGCCTCAACCTCCAAAAGACCAACCGACTGACTCTGCGCATGCACTGCGTCTGCTATCGTACTGGTGTGAATCTCGTGCGCCAACGCCCCCGGAGATCCGTGT
>SZWC01001741.1:144197-158368 GCA_023375785.1 Penium margaritaceum | reverse complement strand
TTCCGACCGCGCGTGCTGTGCTGCTGCTGCTGCTGCTGACCGCGGGTGTTGTGCTGCTGCTGCTGCTGCTGCTTCCGACCGCGGGTGCTGTGCTGCTGTCGCTGCTGCTGACCGCGGGTGCTGTGCTGCTGCTGCTACTGCTGCTGCTGCCGAACGCGGGTGCTGTGCTGCTGCTGCTGCTGCTGCTGATGCTTCCGACCGCGCGTGCTGTGCTGCTGCTGCTGCTGCTGACCGCGGATGCTATGCTGCTGCTGCTACTGCTGCTGCTGCCGCCCGCGGGTGCTGTGCTGCTGTTGCTGTAGTTACAGTGAGGTTGGTGGCAACTGCCGCGTCACCACCAATGGAGGTGGTGCCGGCTACCCCAGGGCTCCGGTTACAACTGCACCTGCTGCCTAGGCTGTCCGCCTTGTCACACAAGTGGTGTGTGTGGCTGCAGGGACATAGATGAGCTGAGGGAGGAGCTATGGGAGGACTACGAGGACGTGCCTGAGACTCCAGCGGACGACGGGGGCTTGGAAGGTGCGATGCAGCCAGGAGAAGATGGTGGGTGGCGGGTGGCGTAGGTTGGTGTTGCCACAGGAGCGAATACAGCCACTCGCGAGAGGCACAGTACTGTCTATCTAGACGTACTGCGACCTCCCAGGTTGACGCTACTGCTAGAGGGCAGGTGCGCCGGAAGCGGAAGACGTGAGTGGCGTGGTGAAGAGACACCACGTCACCGGTGGGCGGCCCAGAACCTGATGGGCGTGTGGGGAAAACAGCGCCTTCCCTCACTCGCTCTGATACCAGAGGTTAGAAGAACCTTCCTCGGCATCTCCCCGCGGTCGAAGGCCTGGCGTTTTTGGGACCCTGCTCGCCATCTCATTGTCGAGTCTCGAGATGCTCTCTTCTTTGAGGCTCTCACCTACCGCGACTTGTCCAACATTCTGTCGCTGGCCACCAACCACGTTCCTACTTGTGTGGCCTCCTGGCGGATGGGGGGGTCTAGTCCTGCGGATGGATCCGGCCGGGCCTCCTCACCTGCGGTCCGGTCTCCGGCTGCTGACGACCCGGCCATCGTGGCTGTCGGTCCAGTCGCCTCATCAGTACCCTCTGGCAAACCTGATCCCGTGCCGGTGTCAGACCGATCTGGTGCACCCGATCTCGCGCTTTTGCCGGTCCCCTGTGCCACACCTGATCCCGTACGAGCGTCAGTCCCCTCTCGCACACCTGATCCCGTGCCGGTGTCAGACCCCTCTGGCACACCCGATCTCGTACCAGTGTCGGTCCCCTCTGGCACACCCGATCTCGTACCAGTGTCGGTCCCCTCTGGCACACCTGATCCCGTGCCGGTGTCAGACCCCTCTGGCACACCCGATCTCGTACCAGTGTCGGTCCCCTCTGGCACACCCGATCTCGTACCAGTGTCGGTCCCCTCTGGCACACCTGATCCCGTACCAGTGTTAGTCCCCTCCGTCACACCCACTCCCATGCGTGCACCCATATCCCCTACGGCTCTCGCTTAGCAGCCTTCCCCACAGCCTGAGGTGAGCGTTGCATCGGGCTACTCCCACGAGCCCGGTGGTCGCCTTTGACCATTGGCCTCTAGGGCTCAGTGGACTGCTGACTCTGCGCCCAGACGCCCGACTCGTAGTGTTCAGAGTGGCGAGCCTGGCACGAAGGCCCTTGGCCTGAGTGTCCAGGCAGACTACACTGAGGTGCACCCAGCATGTCCTGTTGGCCTCGAGTTGGTCTCTCGAGAGTTCTTGGTCGCTTGCGATGCCGCAGCCGACCTTGTCGTGGTCAGACCGAGTCCGGAGGCGTGTGTCTTAGCAACCCGGAGCACTCCCTCGACGATGCCTGATCCAGGCACGTGGAAGGAGGCACTCTCAGCTCACGATGTAGACCTGTGACGTGCTGCTTGTGAGAATGAGCTGAGAGCTATCCGTGAGCACGGTGTCTATGAGCTTGTCGACCTCCCGCCTGGGCGGAAGGCTGTACAGGCCAAGTGGGTCTTTCGCAAGAAGGTGAAGCCTGATGGCACACTGGATCGCTACAAGGCTCGCTTGACGCCCAAGGGGTTCTCGCAGGTTGAGGGAGTAGATTTCACTGACACCTTTGCACCCGTTGGCCGCATGACCACCGCTCGCGCTCTGTTCGGGGTTGTTGCTCACCACGACTGGGAGCTGCACCAGATGGACGTGAACAACGTGTTCCTCCATGGCACCTTAGAGGAGGAGATCTACATGGCCCAGCCACCTGGATTCGAGGTCGGTGACAAGGTCTGGCGCTTGCGCAAGGCCTTGTACGGCCTGAAACAGTCACCGAGGTGCTGGAACTTGGAGATCACTGGTACACTGACACGTGCCGGTTATGTACAGAGTGACGCTGACCCGTCCCTCTTTCTCAGACGGACAGCTGAGAGCTTCACCGCCATCCTGGTCTACGTGGACGACCTCCTGATTGTGTCTCCTTCTATGGAGGCCGTGAAGGAGGCCAAGGCAGTTCTCCAGGCTGCCTACAGGATGAAGGACCTTGGTCCTGCAGCTGTGTTTCTCGGGATGGAGATCGTGCGTGATCATCAGCGACGGACACTCTTATTGCATCAGACACGTTACGCCCACGTTGTGGGGGAGCAGTTTGCTGACCTCCTGGGTGCAGTTCCTACAGCCTCCACCCCCATCACACCTGACGGGCAGGATGCTCTAAAGGTGAATGACCTCGCAGACCTAGGGGAGACAGTGGACGTGACCCTGTACTTGCGCCTGATTGGCTCCTTGATGTACTTGGCCACTACCACACGACCCGACATTGCCTTTGCCGTCAACCTCCTTGCACAGTTTTCACAGTGTCCTCGGGCGAGAGCCCTTCATGCGGCTGTGCGAGTGGTGCGGTACGTGGTGTCCACACCNGCTGCCTACAGGATGAAGGACCTTGGTCCTGCAGCTGTGTTTCTCGGGATGGAGATCGTGCGTGATCGTCAGCGACGGACACTCTTGTTGCATCAGGCACGTTACGCCCACGTTGTGGGGGAGCGGTTTGCTGACCTCCTGGGTGCAGTTCCTACAGCCTCCACCCCCATCACACCTGACGGGCAGGATGCTCTGAAGGTGAATGACCCCGCAGACCTGGGGGAGACAGTGGACGTGACCCTGTACTTGCGCCTGATTGGCTCCTTGATGTACTTGGCCACTACCACACGACCCGACATTGCCTTTGCCGTCAACCTCCTTGCACAGTTTTCACAGTGTCCTCGGGCGAGAGCCCTTCATGCGGCTGTGCGAGTGGTGCGGTACGTGGTGTCCACACCATACCTCGGACTCTGCTTTCGACGGCAGTGTTCGGTGGTAGTCGACGGCTACACAGACAGTGATTGGGCGTGGAGTCCTGATGGGCGCAGTCGGACAGGCTACGTGTTCCTACTTGGTGGCACCGCTGTGTCGTGGCGTAGTGGCAAGCAGAGTTGTATCGCACGTGGCTCATCAGAGGCTGAGTATGTTGCTCTGGGGCCTGGGGCTGCTGAGGCGGTGTGGCTGCAACGTCTATTTCGTGAGTTGTGTCAGTCTGTGCCTTGCATCGTTTTGCGCTGTGACAACCAGAGTGCTCTTGCCATTGCAAAGAACTCTGGTGTGTTTTATGCACGCACAAAGCACATTGCTGTTGAGCATCACTTTGTGCGTGATCTTGTGGAGCGACAAGTGATCTCCATCATCTGGGTCGGCACGGACATGCAGCGGGCTGACTTCTTGACCAAGGCACTTGCGCGTGGAAAGTTCATGGTGGCCATTCGTTCTGTCGGGCTACGCCCCTTGCCTGAGAGTGGCTGAGAGTGGGGTGTGTGAGCATGGACTGTTGAGCATCTTGTTGTG
Source organism: Penium margaritaceum (assembly GCA_023375785.1). Lineage (NCBI taxonomy): Eukaryota > Viridiplantae > Streptophyta > Zygnematophyceae > Desmidiales > Peniaceae > Penium > Penium margaritaceum. The sequence goes on along the minus strand of SZWC01001741.1, from coordinate 154,520 downwards.
CACCTGTGTCAGTTATGCACGTGTATGGACATGCGTACCATCGGGTCATGCGGGAGTGTTGTGGTGTGAGTTGTTTCCGTCCATTTGTACAGCTTACTGTGACCACTCGGCCGTGTCCATGCTCGTGCAAATCCCTGATGCGGGCCCAGCTGGCGCCGGAGCACTGACGGTTGGTGGATCCAGCCACCAGCAGCTGCCAGACGGTTGCCACGACGTCCCGGGTGCTTGCTGGGGTTCTCTGTAGTTTTTCTACAGGAGCTAGAGTTTTCTCGGTGGACTAGCTCTCGAGCCCGATTTGCATATTTTGCATTGTCCGTCCACCGATCGATGCCGGACTTGTGCGTGTGACCAGTCGTAGCGTCCGGCTCGAGATTCTGCATCTCTAGGTTCAGACGGTGTTGCGTTTGGATGCCTGTGCACAGAGTTGCAGCCAAGACAGTGGTTTTGAGCCGGTTTTAGGACAAACTGACACTGTCGCGTGCGTCACCCGTCGTGTGCCACGGCAGGTATTTATGTTGTGTGCTTGTCAGTTGTCATTTCTCTCTGCATTACTAAGCTATTGGAGCTTATGAGACTTTGCGCGTCTCCCTAGCCTGATCCTTGTTGTTTCTTGCACTTGCTTGCTTGCTAGTGCGCTAGCTGACTGGACAGTGTCGCCACATCAACAGCAGCAAGGTTAGGAAGCTTCCTAGCAATTTCTCAGCAGGAAGTGGAGAGGGCATACCTGACAACACATGTGTCGAGCTTGAGGAGCCTGGGAGAACTGGGACAGGAAGTTCACTCAGAATGAAACATCTGCCCTGGTCGTGGTCGCCAGGTACATCAGTGACCCGATGACACGAAGATAGTCTGTCACATCGACTGTCTCCCCCAGCTTGGATACATCCAGTGTCTTCAGCAGCCTCTGACCCGCTGGGGTCATGGGCGTAGATGCAGTGGGTGTGGAATCTAGCAGTGGGGCGAAGCGCTCCCCCAGGTTGCGGACGCATGCAGCTTGGTGAACATGGAGTGTCCGACGAGAACGATCTCGCTCAATCTCCATGCCCAAGAAGACGCGTGCAGGTCTTAAGTCTTTCATTTTGTACGCCTTGACAGCAGCCTGACTAGGCGACGCTATCAGCAGGTCGTCCACGTAGACGAGAACAACGATGAACGGGGCAGCGGGCGGACTCACAAAGAGTACGGGATCCACCGTACTGCGTCTGTAACCACCTTTCTCAAGAGTGGATGTGATCTCTTAGTTCCAGCACCGAGGCGACTGCTTCAGGCCATAAAGAGCCTTCCGCACCCGTCAGACTCGGTCAGTACCGTCAGAGAAGCCAGGAGGCTGGACCATGTAGATCTCCTCATCCAACTGCTCGTGGAGGAACGCGTTGTTCACATCCATCTGCTCCAACTCCCAGTTGTGATGAGCGACAAGACTCAACAGGGCTCTGGCAGTGGTATACCGCCCTACTGGTGCAAATGTCTCGTCGAAGTCGACGCCGGGGACCTGGGAGAACCCCTTTGCCGTGAGGCGTGCCTTGTATTTGTCGAGGGCACCGTTGGGCTTGTACTTACACCGAAAGACCCATCGAGCATTGATGGCTTTGCGTCCAGACGGTAGATCGACAAGCTCATAGACCGCATGCTCATCAAGGGCGCTGAGCTTGGCACGCATGGCAGCCTCCCACTACTGGGCATCAGAGGCCGTGCAGGCTTGACGCACCATGACCGGCTCAGGCGGCAAGGCAATGGTAGCCGACGTGGCGTGACACTCGGCGATGCTGCTCAAGACAGTAGCTTCCAAGGCCCGCTCATGCTCTGAGGCAAGAAGCGTATAGCCGAGGGCGGAACTGGGATGGACGATCCCAGTAGCCAAGCCCAGTGCGTCCATGCCGGTGGGGAGAGCATGCGAGGGTACATGCTGCGACGGAGGAGGGCATGCCGAGGTCGTGGAGGTGCTAGAGAGGTTGGGGAGGGCACGAAGACGCTCACCCCGGATGAAGGGAGAGACAGGAGCAGAGCCCGTAGGGATGTGCGGCAGCGGGTCAGACACCCGGATTGGAGAGGCCACAGGTGAGGGGACACTTGGAGGTGTGACCGGGCTGGACGGGACAACGGGAGATGAGGCAGACTGGGTAGAGTGGGTGACCGGAGAGGATGGTACGTCAGAGGGGCTAGACGAGACGCCAGAGGACGAGGACTTGGAGAAGGTAGGGACAGGTCTGGACGACGAGGACTGAGACGAGGGTGAGAGTTGCGGTGCGGCAACAGGGATTGCTGGGCCGGCAGGACCGACTTCCCCCCTCAGCCGAGAGAGAGGGAGGAGAGAGGAGTCGGGAGACAGGCGACTGAGGTCCCGGAGGAAGACCGACTCAAAGAACAGAGCGTCGCGTGACTCAACGACACGCTGGCGGACAGGGTCCCAGAACCGCCAAGTTTTGGACTGCACAGAGACCCCAAGAAAGGGACAGAGACGACCGCGAGGGGACAGATTCCCCTCACGCATGTCTTCCGGAAGCCAAACAGAAGCAATGCAATCCCAGACCCGAGCCAGACGAAGATCGGCTTTGTGACCGTGCCAACGCTCAAAGGGGGTGATAGTGTGGGGCAGGGGGCCGTGGGGAACACGGTTCCACACCCACGTCATGTAGCATATCGCCTCGAACGCAAAGAGCGGAGGCAGACCGGATTCAGACAGAAGCGTGCGGACACCGTCGGCAAGTGTCCGATTCCAACGCTCAGAGACACCATTTTGTTGGGGTGTGTATGGAGCGGAAGTCTCCAAACACACCCCACGAGACTCAAGGAGGCGGGCGGTGGGACCAAGGAATTCACCGCCACGGTCACTACGGAAGACACGCAATGACCGTTGACAGGCACGCTCAGCCTGAACAAGCCATGGCTCAATGACGGAACAAACATCGTTTTTTTGTCGAAGTGCGAAGACCCAACGAAAGCGAGAAAAGTCATCGGTAAGGTACAAGACATAACGACCAACATCACCAAGGAGGTCATGGGGCAGGGGCCCCATGACGTCGGCATGAACACGATCAAGGGGATGTGAGGAGTGCGATTCAGAAGGAGAGAAGGGGGAGCGATGCATTTTCCCCTGCGCACAGTCAAGACAATCAGCTCGGCAAGGGGCAGGGAAGGTAGAGGGCGAGTGGCCAAGAGCAGGCTGGAGACGAAGCATGTTGTGAATGGCATCAGTGTGGACATGACCAAGGCGACGATGTAAGAAGCGGATGAGGTCAGGAGCGAGAGAGGGTGCAACGTGAGCAAGAGCAACACCAATGGGAGGAGCAGAGGGGGCGTGCAAGAGAACACAATAGGGACAGTTTCCTTTTGTGTGCTACTGATGTTAGCAGTGTCGTCAGCCTAGAACGGCTGTTGTCAGCAGCTGAAACTGTGTATCTACAGTGTTGCTGCTGTAGAAGTGTTTCCCATCCCTTTTTCTATTGTGTTTATGATTTCAGCAGTGACGTCAGTAGTGACATCAGCTAAGGCAACAGCGGCCGTTACTAGAGCCGCTGTTGTGGCAGTTGCAAGGCAACAGCTGCTGCTGGCACAGCTACTACTGCTGCTGCTGCTGCTGCTACTACTGCTGTTGGTCTGCTGTTGCAGCAACTGCTACGACCGTTGCTGCTATTGCAGTCGTTAGTGCAGTAGCTGATGCTGTAGTTGCTACTACTATGGTTGCTGCTGCTATTCCTACTGTCGCTGCTGTTGCTGCCGCTACTGTTGCAGATGCTGTTATAGCAGCAGCTGCTACTGCTGTTATAGCAACAACTGCTGATGTTGTTGCTGCTCCTGCTAAGTTGCCGCGTACTGCTGGCTGCTGTAGTGGCTCTGACGGTGGCGCAGCCGCTATAGCACTACTGGTGTGGTGGGTGTTTTTTTTGTTTTTTTCCTTTTTCTTCTTTGTTAGCCAGAGCTGGCTCGCTGCTCGCAATGAGCACAGAGCTGCGAGCACCAAGCTCGCTACTTGCTGCTAGCTGCATGCTGCTTGTTGCGAGAAGTGAGCTCACTGCCAGCAGCTTGCTGCTCGTTGCGAGCAGCGGGCTACGGGCAACTGCGGCTGCTATTGTTCCTGGCCGTCGCTGCAGCCGCTGCTGCTAGCTGCTGCTTGCCGCTGCCGGCTGCTGCTTTCTGCTGCTACTGCTGCTGTCGCAGGCTGCTACTACTCCATGCTGTTGCTATAGCTTCGAGCTGCTTCTGTTGGCTGCTAATGTTGCTTGCTGTTGTGGGTTGCTGCTGTTGGGAGTTTCTACGAGCTGCTGCTGGTGCTGCGCACGGCTGTTGCTGGATACGATTACCTGTGCTCGTTGCTACTGCAAGCTGCTACTGCTATTGGAGGCTACTACTGCCACTCACTGCATCTGGATGACGTCGCCACGCGCGTCGTCGCCAACAGGTACCTGACACGGCCTGCCGCTCACCTCCTCGCGTCACGCATGGGGGTCAATACTGCCGGACAAAATCCGGCACCATTTTCCTTGGCCCAGTGTAATGGATTCGATGGAATCCTTGGCCGACTAGGCCAAAACCGCGGTGCTTGAGGGTCTCCGACCCTCAAGCCATCCCGTCTCACCGCCCATAGTCCCAGGTGACCCCGCTCGAGCCACGTGGCTCCTTCGACCGGTCGGCGTGGCACTGCCACGCTACACTCCCCCCCACTAGGAGTGAGAGCCGCCTCGGCATCTCCGGTAATCCCNGGAATCCTTGGCCGACTAGGCCAAAACCGCGGTGCTTGAGGGTCTCCGACCCTCAAGCCATCCCGTCTCACCGCCCATAGTCCCAGGTGACCCCGCTCGAGCCACGTGGCTCCTTCGACCGGTCGGCGTGGCACTGCCACGCTACACTCCCCCCCACGAGGAGTGAGAGCCGCCTCGGCATCTCCGGTAATCCCGACGTGGGATTCGAGCCCTGGAGCTCTGATACCAATGTAACGAATTCGACGGAATCCTTGGCCGACTAGGCCAAAACCGCGGTGCTTGAGGGTCTCCGACCCTCAAGCCATCCCGTCTCACCGCCCATAGTCCCAGGTGACCCCGCTCGAGCCACTTGGCTCCTTCGACCGGTCGGCGTGGCACTGCCACGCTACACCCAGTGGCCGTGGGAAAAATTCTGACGCCGCCACCACGCAGGTCAATGCTGTCAGAAAACATCCGGTAGCATTTTCCCTGCACTGGTGCGTATGGGGGTCTGCCGGTTTAGTCAGGCATCAGTACAGCAGTCGTCTGCTCTTGCTGGTACGCTCTGGCTCTGATACCAAGCTGGAAACTACGCTAGAGCGTAGGTTGGGACAGTGACTGTGTTAATGCAGCATGCGTGCTTCCACGCTCGTTGCTTAGTCTGGTGCCCCCTTAGTCTGCTTCTCCAGAGTCTAAGTGTGAGTGCTATGGGTTTGTTGCTTACAAGTGTGCGCGCCAGTGTTAGCGTCAGAAAGCAGCTGAAAACTGGAAGTAACTTATTAGGAATGAAGAATGAGCAACAATGGGAGACCCCTCCAAGTTCTAACTCCCCCCCAGCTCTGTAGAGCTTGTTACACAACTAACCAGCCAATCAAAAAATAGACCTAGACCTATTGCCTGGCAGGCATGGTGTTCTCAATGAGCCCTGCCAGACGGCCGACAACCCGAAACCCGGGCGTAGTCCGTTTTGCCTGAAAACTGGACCATACCATATCATCGACGCTGCAAAGAAAGTCGTGTGAATAGAAATAGATAGAAAAAAAGCAGAAAAGAGTTATGGATGCCTAAACCGAGGCAGTGCCTACGATGGTCCATGATGCAAAACAATGCCACGCAACATGAGACATGGACCCTAGGCAGAGCATGACGCTGCAGACGCAATGGTACAGTCAGATCTAGCGCCGGATGTATGCAGACAGCATCTGCGGTGGCAGTGACCGCCGGCGGCCCGACCGCCGAGGAGGCCTGCCGATGGAGATGAGCACGTTGCCGCAGGGAGGAGGCTCGAGCGAACTGCGTGTAGGCCTCAGCGTACACGCTCCACCGGACGACACTCCAGTAGCATCGAGTCTTGCCGTCACTCATCTGCACGCCGATGTACACAAGCTAGGACACAACAGAGCACAATGAGAGATGCGAAAAAACCAACGGAAAGGGATCGTTTTAATTGAGCAATAAGTTTACTTTCATGGCAAGTTTCGGAACTGTCAAGTGCATACATACAGCAATGTAAACAAGAATGAAGCCTACTCCGAGACTTGGAGACTCAATTCGAGCTACAGATATGCTATGGCATTTCAAGAGGCTGCTTCAAGATACTCTACGGAGAAGTTCAGGGGTTTTGAGAAAAAAGACCCGTGTCTTTATGAAGTTCAAGTATCGTGGAGAGGTTGATAGAGTTAGCGATTCATCTTGTCAACATTTAAAAAAAGGTCAAACCCATCATCACCTCGTGAAACGAAACACCGGAGGTCGAGGCAGGAAACCAAAAGTCCCTTCGAAAATCGGTGTAAGAAATCTCAAGGTCAATGTGTGGTGGGCCATGAGTTTAAGAAAAAGTATATCCATGCGTATAGTTTAGAGATTCGTGTATGTTAAGGACATAACACCCTCAGTGGGTCAACAAGAATACAATTTATATCTGTGGAAATTTCTTTCTTTGCAAAGATTAAAGATAATAAACTAATTTATGACGCGTCAAGAAAGTAGGGAAAGTTTATCCCAAAGCATACACGCCAAGTAAAGGGCATCTACTTGTTGTTAAAGAAGGTGTGATATTTCTTATGGTAAAGAATAATTTAATTATATAATCAGGATAAAATTTATGGTTCTGATTTCTACCATAAATGAAATTTTGAGGAACAATATCTCCTTGAATTGCATGAGGTATCGATATAGTTTGGTGGACACGTTGTTATGTATGCCGAGTGCGGTATATAAATTTGATATATTTCTTGTTTTAATTGTTTCTCTAAATTCAAACCAGTTTATCTATGTTTTTCTTTGTGGAAAACTCAATCTCCCTCCTCAGTTTGGGATGTCCCCCGTGGAGTGTCTAACATCTTGTACAATCATTTGCCCCAGAATAAGTGTAGACGATCAAAGTGGTTCACCCCCACGGTTTGACATCGGCCGGGACGCCTTTTCCGTTTGAAGATGCGCTGGAGGCCTGAAGACCCTTCGGCCTTCCCCGTCGAAGGGTCTGTGACGCCCAGTGCCTTCAGGTCAGGCAACCACCAGGCTTGGTGGGGTTCGTACTACAAAGGTACGTGCATCACATTTCTCTCATTGAAGTGTCAGTGAGCGACACAAACTCTGCCAACATGCGCGCCAAGGTCAGTTCGCCACCATGGTCTTGTCACTGAACTGTTCCCCTTCTCTCATCTTTCTGCCGTTGCCTGGTTGAAACAGTAGTGCGGTTGCTCACCGCATCCAGCCCTGTCTTTCCATGTGCGCGTGTGCAGTGGAAGAAGAAGCGTATGCGGAGGCTCAAGCGCAAGCGCAGAAAGATGAGACAGCGGTCGAAGTAGGCCTAGACCTGGCAGCCTCAGGTGGCAACCTGCAGCTGTTCTCCATTTGTAGCATGATGGGTGTAGCGTTCCTGAGGTCTGGGCACCCTCTGAATTTCTGCCGTTGCTCCATCTTGGCAATGGGCATTGTCCCGTGTGATGTCGAAACGCTGTGGCTTTACATAAGGGGTCTCTCAACCCCTCAGACCTGACAATTTTGTCACACGCTTATGATTCAGAAGGCATTTTCTCGACACCCTGTACTTCCACTTGTACCTGGCACCCTGTTCCTCAAACCCCTTCCCTTTCCTTTCTCAGGTGTTCCATCCGCGGCGTCGCTATCATGAAACAGAACCAGAAGCACGGTGCCGCAAATTCCCATAGCTATTACCTCTCCCGCCCATACGTGCTATGCTTCTGCCTGCTTCTCGTACTGCATTCCAACTGCTGTCTCCGGCGTATTCGGCCATTTGGTGCTTTCCGTGTTCTTCACCCCTCTTCTCCGCATGTGCTTGGAAAAGGCGTTGCCGCCTGGTTTGATAAAGTGACCAGGCGGTGTCATCTCCGAGCGCAGATCATCTGCCTGCGGGCCCCCAGCCTTTTAACCAATGCCAGTGCTCTGCAGTGCTCAGGTGTTGACCTGTCTTCTGGGACATTTTCGTCTGCTCTGCAGTCTTGGCGAACTATGGCGCAATGCCGGCAAATTCCCCTTCTGCTTGTGACATTGTACTGTCTCAATTGTATTGATACTACATTGGCTACTTCATGGAGGTCTTACTACATTTCTAAAGATCCCAATATCTTTCTCAATTGTATTGATACTACAATGCTTTCCGTCTGCTGCAGTCTTTCTAGAACGTTGATAGTCTCCAGTCTGTTCAACCTATCCAGTTTGCCCGAAGAAAAACAGTGGCTGTTGGCATCATTATCTCAACAAATATATGCGCAGATAATGTTTCCTTTGTGTATTGCCTGTGAGAGGTGGTCATTGTCGGAATATGTCTGCAAGTTCACTGTCTCGTCAACTAGTCATGTTTGGTGAATTCTATAATAATGCTAAAATAATCCTGGGCTACCGCTGCAGTGACATTCATTGTCCTCAGCCAACGATCTTTCTCACAAACTGTGGAAACAGTCCACACTTCGTTCGCAGTCCATGCCCGTGTCATGGCAATCACATTTCTTCCCCAACACGACTGTGTTGGGGGAAATGAGAGGACAAATGTACCAACCACTAGGCAGATTCAGCCTAGAGGTCTGGAAGGCTTCCATACGACCTTGGGGAGATAACTCGGTTATGGGTGATGCTTCCCCGTCCAACTACAAGGAATCCTCCATCACCACATTTGTGTGCTATTTTGCCGGAAAGATGCATCCAACTAATGATGGTCCCACAAACAACAAGCCACTGGCATGAACACATACCACAAGAAGATTCTGTTACCTAATTTTCTGCTCTTTGTGCTCACTTGGCAATACAGTGATTGGGGTGTAGCCAGCGCGGCTGGCGAAAGCAAACGGCAATACTTTCTATCCTTTCTAAAAGACCTTGCAAAACTTTGCCTGACAAACATCTACACCTTGGAAACTTCATGTTGAACCTACATTGTACATCAGAAAGGCTTTTATCAAGATTCGGGACCCTGTCTGTTTTGATTCAAAACATTAGGAAATGGGTTCAGTCCTTGATCTGGAAAATGGCAAAGGACAACAGAATCATCTTGGTCATCCATCAGAAGGCGAAATGCTTCTTGGAAGAGGTTGGGTGTTTTGTACATACACTGATTTGGCTTGCAGAGGTCTAAGCAGGCAGTCTTGGCCACCAGAGCGCTGGAAAACTGGTTGAACATATTGCCAGCAGAAAAATTCCCTACGTCATTTCCCATCTACCCATGTACCCCTTTTTCTAGAGTAAATTAACTCACTACCCGTTCACCCCTGGCTCCAGAGTGGTCTACAACGTCTCCCTGGATGTTCCGAATCGACCTCAAGTAACACCTTGGTCAAAAACATTGGCAAACAGATGAGCTCATGTGCAATCGTCTGTGTAAGTAAGGACATAGCAGAAGTTTGGCTGCAACTCCATACCATGGTTTGTGGGCATCACTCTGTATGTCTGCATGTGTTATGGGTGCAAAGTTCTGCTGTGGAGATGGTACAAGACTGGGACCAAACCACCAGTTGGAGTTGATGAGAGTATTTACACAGGTCGTGGGAGACCTCAGAAAGACCTCCTTTTGTGCTAAATAAAACTCACACAAAAGAGGGGGAGAAAACAGTGATCTCATAATGAGCTCGTCTGCCCATTTTCAGCCCCTGATGCAAGGGGAGTGGTGAGGAAAGGATCAAAGGCATAGCTTTTGAACGGATCCAGGTCAAGGGCAGCCTTGGCAACCTCACCATCTTCCCTAATTCGGGATATGAGGGCCTCCAAGGATGGGAAATTTGCCTGCACAGGACAAGGCAACTGGAAGCTATGTCAAACACTCCAGCCTGGAGCAACCAGAGAGTGAGAGGAGTGCACTGCGTGTGCAGAGCGCATCCAGTACTCTCCTCACTCGGAGTGAAACCTAACAAGAGATTTCCACGAATGAGATTGCAGAACAACCTTTCCTACATCGTCACACAGCGAACTTAAGGCCTTCAGCAAACCCTCACGCAGTACAGGGCAAGCAGACCCACCTCTGGTCGAATGTAGCCCACGATAATGAGCCGGAGTTCCTCTCCGTAAAAATCCTCCTCAAATTCGTGCAGTAGCCACGGCTCCTGTGGAGAGAGCAGTCACACACGAGCATCCACTTCAAGAGCTGTGAACCGCACTCAATGCCTGCACATCTTCTTGTTCCTCTCTCCCC
>SZWC01001741.1:93591-129274 GCA_023375785.1 Penium margaritaceum | reverse complement strand
GTGCGGGAGGCAGGAGGATGGAGGAGGGTCGACCAAGGGGGGTGGGGAGGGGGGATCTCATTTCAACCAGGAGCTCACCAGTGTCGAGCAGAGTGCCGTCAAGGTCAAGTATGACGTAACGAACAGGCCCGGCACGGGCCACAGGGGCTTGGCCGTTCCCTGCCGCTCCCGGATTCGCACCGACCACGGCAGAGCCATTGGCCACGGCAGCAGCCGCAGATGCTGCTGCGGCGGGAGGACTGTAGCTCCCCATTGACGACGTGGACGAGAAGAGCGGCGACAGACTGCCGGGGGGCAACGGCTTGGTCAAGAGTCGATTCCGCAGGCCTTAAGGTCAAGAGCTGGCGCGAGACGCTTTGGCGAGCACAAGAGAGTTTGACGCGAGACGGTGGAGAAATGCGTCCAGAAATGGCACCACATGGATCCCCGGGTCTGCCGCGCTACCTCCGCAAGGCTGCGGACAAGGGTGGGCCGTCGCCTGTGTGTAAGCTCGTCGGCCGAACGATCGGCAAGTCCATCGACAAGTCTCTTGCCGATCGACCGTCCGTTGGCTGACCATCCGTGCGTTGAGAAAGTCCCCAAGGAACGTAGGATCGTAGGGGCGGAGGACAGACGATGTCCACAAAAGACGTAGAAGGTGGAGCTCGTTTTCGCTTCCACGCGACGCGAGTGTACTTGCGGATAGTTGAGCCTGCTAATTCAGCTAGACAGTGTGCCTTCCGGCTTACGAAGTGAACCTTGCAAAGTTTGTCCTTGCGCGGGGGGTGAGTCCCTTAGCTACGGGGGTGTCACTATATACCCACCGAATTCTTGATAGATCCCCCATGTCCGCAGACCGCTCTTTAATAAACGAAATATCCAATGGCAGGAAACTTTATATCTTCCATACCAGTGGCTCGCAGAATTAAGCCGCCATGTCCACGCATTGCATTATAAGAACCGAATTTCCACGTGTTTTCATTGAAAGAACCATGTGTCCACACCGCCCTACAAGGTGGAAAGCACTTTTCGTGCTAAACGTGGATGGAATTCCTTCGAACCGGTCAATGAGTACTTCCAACAGGTTCCCCAAAAAACCCCTAGTATACGCCGCGAAACGTCGCTCTGACGCTGGCATCCTTTGTGAGCGTCAAGAATGCATTATGTTGCGAAGGGTCGAAAACCTGCATGACATGACACTTTGAACCGCAACCATAGTTTCCAACACGTTATTTAAGTTTTGTGATTGTTTGGTTCGTGTTACTTGCAGAGTCCTTCCACATGGGCAACTCACATCGGAACAATGGCTTGGGGACGGACCCCTGCCAGTGTGCCTACGCATGATGGGTGGTTCGTGGACATCCCGTGGCCTGAGCCGAGCGAGGCAAGGCGACAGTGGAGGCTCATAAAGCAGGATTAGGACCAAAAACTTGTACCCTATCCTCGGTTCTTCATTAATGGCGAAGCCCTAACCCTGGAAGTGATGTGTCGGGTGAGTGGACACATGATGCCTTCACCCCTGCCAAAATATTGTTTGCAAATTTGGGAACCCTGGAAGTATACGGACCCGTTAGTGGGCAAATACATAATGCGTCTTGCAAGGTTGTGAGAACGATTCATAGTTGTCCATGACAATCATTCTTTGCCGACTTATTACCATTCTCAGTCTCTTGTTATAATGGTAATGCGAGATGTACAATGTTCACACGTGGTATGACATGGCACTGTAGGTTCTTCGTGACTTGCCGTTATGGGACCAATGGAAAAATCGTATTTAAATCCTCGAGGTTTTACACGACATGAGCAATTTGCAGAGTTCGTCAACAGAGTACTTGTGTACAATGGAGTTGAAGTGACTTCATGCCTCACACGTGTACACTGTTCACATGTGGAACGACATTGAAATGTAGATTTCTGCATGACTTGGGGATATGGGACAAGTGGATGCATCTTCAAAATCTCAGAATTTAAGATGAAATGTCCAAATCTAGCATGACAAATTTGCATAGTTTGGGACCAAAGGACGTATGTTGAAGTCACTTCATGCACGGGCATGTCTTCTTTAATTTTACGTAAAAATTTGCCAAATTCCCACGAATAATGTGACAAGCAAGGACACTAAAAGGCACATGAGCACCAAGTTCAATGGAAAAACGATTGTAATCCCTGCATAAGAATGCGGTCATGTGGTCATGTGTTCGTGAGGTCACGTGGTCCCAATGTGGTCCACTTGTGTACTCGGTGTGCAAAGCCTATAGCGAGGGGACCTGGGCGTCTGCTGACCAACCAACGCTGGAATGAAGACGAGAAAGAGTAGATCCAAGACATGATCTCATAGGCAGCACACAAGTTGCCAATGACACAACAGTAATATGGGGAGCATTCTAGATATTCATCATCGTCTTCTGACTCGGATGTGGACGAGGTAGACGGAGAATCCTTTGATTTTCTTTCGTCCATGCCGTAGAAGATGTCTTCCTCACATGTGTGACGCGGACTGTCATCATATCTAATGGACCCTTGTGAACATGGACACATGTACATTTTGACAATGTGAACTGGCCTTCGTGCCCACCCTTCCAACTCATGAGGATGAATGTCACACCAACGCCAGCTATGAAGGATGTCACATACTCCATGAAACTTGCCACTGGTGTGTAGAAGTCATGCACAATGTGAAATGTGGTGAAAAGAAACCGTTAGTGCGAGAGAACGAACAACACAATGACCGCACCCCTTTATTCCACAACATGAAACAACCTTAATCGTGAATGACGCATTCTCTTTGTATAAGTTTTTCTTGGTATAGGTTTGCATATTTGCACAGAGTTCAGGGTCCAGGGTTTAGGGTTTAGGGATATCCATTTTGAGCAAAGAAAGGGACGTTACAATAGGAGAGTTTCAGTTTTTTCAATTCAATTGCCTCTCAAAGAAAGCGTCCAATAGGAGCACGTCCAATCTGACCCTTCTTAAACCTGATGGTCTTCACACTAGGGGTTCCTCAGCAATGCAAGGTCTATCCATGAAAGCAGTTATCTTCTCAACTATGTCCTCCCTTCCTGTCCCAACTCAGGATGCTGCTGCCACAGGTGCAAGCCAGTGATAGACCTTGCTGCTGGTGGCACTTGTGGCTGCTGTCCATGTTGTGCATGACATGTAGAACACATATCATATGGTCGAGTTTTTACTTTCTACAAAGCACCAAAACGGGACTAAACCGATGGAAANTTCTCTTTGTATAAGTTTTTCTTGGTATAGGTTTGCATATTTGCACAGAGTTCAGGGTCCAGGGTTTAGGGTTTAGGGATATCCATTTTGAGCAAAGAAAGGGACGTTACAATAGGAGAGTTTCAGTTTTTTCAATTCAATTGCCTCTCAAAGAAAGCGTCCAATAGGAGCACGTCCAATCTGACCCTTCTTAAACCTGATGGTCTTCACACTAGGGGTTCCTCAGCAATGCAAGGTCTATCCATGAAAGCAGTTATCTTCTCAACTATGTCCTCCCTTCCTGTCCCAACTCAGGATGCTGCTGCCACAGGTGCAAGCCAGTGATAGACCTTGCTGCTGGTGGCACTTGTGGCTGCTGTCCATGTTGTGCATGACATGTAGAACACATATCATATGGTCGAGTTTTTACTTTCTACAAAGCACCAAAACGGGACTAAACCGATGGAAAACATGAATGGATGACAAGTTGTCAAACTCACAATATAGAAGTCTTCGAGGTCATTGTCCCACTCCTCTGCAAATTCCTCCCAGCCATCCATGACGCAAGCCTCTTGTTGCGCACGGACATTGTGCTCTTCCCACTTCCTCTACTGCCCCAGGTCAGCGTAGTGGCCATTTTCCTCCTGCTCCTCCTCCTCCGAGTCACTCAAAGTGTGCCTTTCTGGATCGTAGATTTTTCTGTGTGTAGAGTCATCTCTCGCCACCTCAGGGTCATACTACACTGTTGTGTGTCGTCATTCACCGCCGCGGATGTTCCCATTGGTGCCGTAGTTGCTGCTACAACTGCTGATGCTCTAGCAAAAACTCTGCTTGTAGTTGCACCAGTGCCTCTATTGCGTTCCTGTCTTGGCCATCCCCATCCTGCACTGTTGCTGGCCACGCTGGCGCCTGGACTGCCGTCCAAAAGTAAAAAAATGCTTTCTGCTGTCGTGGCCATTGCACATGTGGTTGTTGCAAGTGTAAATGACACTCCAGTGGCGGCTGCAACAACTTCAACTGTTGTAGTTGTAGCATCTCTTTCTCGCTTGGAGGCCACCGTCCAGCATAGGCCTCTGCTCTAACGGCGTCTTTTATGTGCCGCAGGCGACGTCGAAGAGTGTTGGTAGCTGCCTTTGCTGTAGGAGCCACAGCAAGCTTGTTCTCACACTTCTTCATTGTGTGCCCCTTTTGGCCGCAGCAGGGACATGTATTTTTCTTCCAATGCCCGTCCACTTGGTCCCAACGTGCGCTCTTGGGCTGGCCTACACCGCGTCTAGGGCCTGGCTGCTGCCATCGCACCCCCTCTTTGACTTTCATCGACACTGGGGTGACGCTTGACGTGGGGAAATTGCGAGTGCACCTATACGCCATACGTGTGTGTCCAATGTCGTATAGGGGCTTGGCCTGCTCCCCTAGACCAATTATGAAGGCGCATGCATGCGCACAGGTTTGGCCCCACTGCTTCCACGCCCCGCGTGCGCACGTGCGATCTTGCATATTCACCGTGCATGTCCCATTGCTTGGCCCCGTCACGCTGGCCAAGTGGGGTCCTTCCTCCACAACGTCATAATTGTGGGATAAGGCGGTGTTGTTTAATAGCCACTTTGCAAGCATGGGCGCAAGGTGTCCTTCGCATGCCTCACTCAATCTATGCCACTCTACAAGAAATCACAGCACCCAGGTGTACAAGGACACAAAGCAGTGGAATGGAAGTAGTTTTTTTACACTCCACACTCCTCCAAGGACTCTGCCGCATTCAAGGTAGTGTGTCCTCCACGGCCAAGAGGACAACACAGTCTGGCCCACTGCTCCTTCGGGATGCCGTCAACTCTATCTTCTCAAAAAAGGTACACTAGAGCTCTGGAGTTCAGTGCATGCACCTGTTCTTCACACCTCCTCCACTATGCAGGGGTCAGCGTGTATGCCAGGCATCAAAACCAATAGCCAGCTTGCTTGCTGAACTTATTCTTTATGTTCTGCCCCAGGTAGAAGCAGGTGGGGTGGACCCCTTGTCGTGGTCTAAAATGACGGCCGTACCCTCCCGTGCCATGGTAGGATACGTGGTAGTAGGATACGCCAATTGCCCAAAGAATCATTTCCAGTTCTCCTTATTCTCCCCCTGCACCATTGTCCATGCAATCGGGACAACATTGTCGTTGGCAGAAAAAAGTTGGCTAATGAGGAGGACTTGCTTGTGAAAATTCTTGAGACGTGTGCCGTCCATCCTCGAGCATCCTAGAAACCCAAGACCGTGGCTCTGGGTGCCACAAACACACGGATGAAGACGCCGTCCCTGGATACCTTGGCCAAAGCGTGCGTGTTGCAGTCTACACGCTTCAGCTGCAATGCATGACAAGGACGACGTAAGAAGCACGAATTAAACAAGTGGGGATACAGATAAGGCATTGTAAGATTATGACATATTGTCTTACCGCATCAAAGTAGACAAGGAAGAGGTTCCACGATTGAGCTTTTGGCCCAATGAGATTTTCCTGCGCCTTGGTCTTGGCTCAGTATGGTGTTTTCTTGTCCACCACTCTGCTTGTTGCTTTCCGCAACACTGCCGAAAAGGTCTTCACATCGGCTGTCGGGCTCTGCTTGACTGTTGATTCTGTCCGCCGCGCCACCCACTTCACAATCTTTGCAAGATCACCGTGGCCGACTCCGGGGACACACTTGTGACTGTCCACGAACTCAGCGACAATGACGGATGCTCCATTTGGGATGATGTGCACGTGAAGAAGCCACGGACATCCCTTCTCCTTGAACTACCCACAATGTGTAGCAAAACATGTTTTTTCACTCCCTAACCACCGAATAGTCATGTGGTTGGTGATTCTGTAGTCATCCACGACTGCAACTGCCTCCGCCATGTCCCGGAATGTCATTATCGCAGGTAAAATGGGCTCGGCCTTGTTGCACTTGCGTGCTTGACCCGACGCCTTGTCGTTAGAGGACGCCACATAACGTACAAACTCAGAGGCCCACTCTTGGGGAACACTACCAAAACCAAAACAGAAGAAAGAAAGGTCAGGGGGCATACATTTTACCAGTAGCATGACTCGGGCAAGAGAGCCTGAGGGCTTCTCTTGCTTGCTTTGGTGAAATCAGGAGCACTTCAGCAAGCTATTCATCCTCAAAGTGCTCTTCATACACCAGCTTTTGGTTGGATGGGCTTTGGGACACGAGACCTGGCTCGTTGAGCTGTGGGCATATCAGTCCATACCGTGCAAAAACCACAGGAACGTCGGATGTCCTACACATACGCAAGACAACCCACTGCAACTGGGCAGCCATCTTGGTTGAAACGTGTACATTGCATGTAAATATGTACGTACATTGACTAGGTATCCATGCTCACCGGGCTCACAGGCGTTGACGTCCTCGTCCATGGTGCACAACAACCTACCAAGGTGGGTGTCTCACACACATTACAGGACAGTGGACCCTCTTGTGGACAGCAGTCGATAGCAACAAGAGACTCGAGGTCCCAGGATACCCTGGAGAGGACACCTGAAGGCGACGGCCTTTACGCCGGCCGTTGACATGACGGGTGCATGGTCCAGAAATAGACGTTGTGGCACGTGTACGTGGGGCTTCTCTGTTTCCTTCACATGTCAACCGAAGACATGTACTGCCTCGTACATCCACGCTACTCATGCGAGATGTCATCGATGCATTGAACGTTGCGCAAATGAAAACTTTGTCAACATTGGAAGGAAAAAAATTGGACGAGGTTCACAAGCTAGCGGATGTTGACAGCAACTGCCAGGGTGTCAACGAGAGGTATTGTTATCTTTTCGTGCAACCGCCAATGTCAAGGGCAGTTTTGTGTGAAAGCATTATGTCAAGAATGAATATCAGTAACAAGTCGAGGGAGTTCGGTGGGCTTGTACATGGAAAAATCCTATCCCCTTCTAACATGATGGCCTTTCAGTGGGATAGCATTCATATTATTCATTCAACTCAAAACTATTGGCCAGGAGCATTTCACTTTGCATATCCAGCTTCCTTCCGGCGCCAGCCGTACTGGGTGAACGGACAGGCATAATTTACATAGGACTACAATAATATTTTTACACAAATTATAATCACCCCATGTCTATTTGCTTAAAAAATAAATGACATACCAGTATGGCGTTGTAATCTTCTCAGCACTGGCGTTGTAATCGACAAGCATTGTGGATATGGCATGTTTTAACTTCAAAGTGCTAGATATGGGGACATAAAGTTCCGCTCGAGTACATGGAAGATTCTACCCTTCGGGCACGTGGATATCCTTGCTAATTTACCCCCTAAACTACACAGGTAGGTATTTATGTCATTACATTCCTGGGCACTTCGACCTCGGAGCCCTGGTTGCTTGTACGTTTGGACACAGGGACCCGTTTAAATATCTAACCGACCCTTTGGCCCCGCCGGCCGATCAGACCAACCACAGGGCCCTGTCAGCCAACGATGACAACCTCAGGGCCCGTGGTCTCTGGAAAGTCAGTCCGTGGCTGGATTGGGCAATATCAACAACTAGTGTTCGCCTACGAAAGTTGGTGAGTAGCGAAGACCAAAACGTGCTTGATATTTTTTATGGCATACTTGAAACAAGTGTGTGAAGCTGCACTCAAGGGATGCATGGGTTACGAAGTGAATTGAACGCATAAAACCCATGACACAATTCCAAGGATACATTAATGCATTGAGTCTCCAGCTCCTGCACTTAGGTCGTCATCGAAGTTCATAGAATAGCGTCCAGGACTCACTCAAGGAGGTTTTCTCTTCGCATCACAAAGGTTGACAAATGCGAACTTGAGCTCTGATGTCATCAGAGCGTAGGTGATAGCCTCAAGGGCCTCACACCTTTACCCACTGTGGGAGGGTATGGTTCGCGTACACACCTCCGAGGAGTCCCACCTTCTAGAGAAGGCTGTCATTAGCAACGACGCTCGCTTGGACACTAGCTTACCCCATTGTAGCCACATCGTAGGACGGGAGATTCACCCGCACTCCTCTTGGTGGTACTGCACTCCCACCGTCGGTGATGATCTTCAGTCAGCCCCCCGCTTTGGCAGCCAACTCAACAAGTCTCCGACGGTGATTGCGAGTTTCCTTCGCGGCAATGTCGTCTGGCTCGTTCTTGCGGGAACTTCCCTCGTGGCTGTTTTTGGTGCCTTTGCTACTCTTGGCGATCCGGCAAGCGTCTTGTCCTTCTTGTGCGATCGGCTCCAGTTTTCCGTAAGACGATGGCGATGGTCGCGATCATCGTCACCTTTGGAATCGTTGGTGTTGTGCTCCTCGTCGAGGTCCATGCCTGGGTGGTCCTCCTCGAGCGCATCGTCCATCACGAGAGGGTCGTCCACGCGTACTTCCACCTGCTCATTGAGCATTTTCTTGGCTTCCTTGTGCTTCTCGGTGTCGCCAAGTGTAGCAAGGGCTGCCTTCGACGGTACGGTTGCCTTTGGTTTGGCAACCGTGCTCGTGAGGGTGGCCCCCAAAACTTGGAGTCCGCCGAGGGCATATCGTGAGGCCGTCACCACCTTGCCCTTGCTGGTCTTAGACGGTCCGGCACTTGCCATTCAGTCACCATGCAACTAGCTCGTGAAGACCGGTGTGAGGGTTACCCCACGACCTCGAGGAGGTGTCGCCTCTCAAAGTCACCTTGCTCTCACGGTCGGTGAGGCATTTATAAAATCCGCCTCTATCCTTCTAGGCCGCCACGATCGTGTGGTAGAAAATATTATTTTTCTAGGCCGCCACGGTCAGCATAATCAAGTGGGTTTTAGCCTTTACCCTACGCCATGACTCACGGCTCTAGGTAACCTAAAAAGCCTAGAAAAAAAATTCAAGGACAAGAGTAAGAGACTACAACAAATTGAGCACCGCAAAACAAAATGTGAGGAGGAGGTGGGGTAAAATCTAACTAATTTTACATCCTTGTATGCTCCTCCCTCACTGTTCTTGTCCTCTCTTCTGCCTTCTTGTCCTCCTTGGCCTCTTCCTGAGTCTTCTTCATGCGTCATGTACTCCTTGGCGACGTCTTCCTTGAGCCAGTGGCATTTGAGAAGATGCCAAATTCCTCCCACTTTTTAGGATGTTCTCAGGCCGTGAGAGCTTCTGGCCTTGGGGAGAAGTGTTGTCTCAAATTTTGGTCTTCAGCTCCTATACTTAGGTTGTCGTTGGAGTTCGCAGAATGACGTCCAGAGCTCACTCGAGGGATTTTCCCCTCCACGTCACTCCGGGGGACAATCGTCACCAATGACCCATCCAGGGAGACTTTAATATTTCAAGTCTCCGGAGGCCCATTTCCGTTTCTACCTCGCCTCCTCGTTGTGGATTCCAAACAAGGGGGATATTCCTTCGAACTCGTGAGTTTATACACGATTTTACAGACAAAACTCAAATTTCATAACAAACAAACTCGAGTTTCATTTTGACGTGATTGTGAAAAATCGTCGTTTGCGAGGCACGTCCAGCAATTCCGTGCCATCGCAAAAAAATTCCTCTCGTGCTTCACTCTCTTGCTCTCTATCCCTTGCTTCGCTTACTTGAGGAGGCAGGGAGGAGAGAGCAAGGACAAGGGCACGAGGCCATAGGCCTCGGCCCTCAAGGCCTTGCGGCCTCCTGGCCGCCGATCAAGCCACTTGCTCGATTGGCGATTGGTGGCTCGCCGGCGGGTGGTCAGCCGGTAATGTGCCTGGCCGCCGGCCACCCAGCCGGCCGGCCGCCGGTCGGTCGGTAGCCAGCCGATGGCTAGCCAACGGTGAACCCTCGCAATAGCGAGGGGTGGCTTGCGACCACCCCCTTGCTATGGTGAGGTGGGAGGGCCAAACCGGCCCTCCCGCTACAGATTCACAACAAAGTGAAATTCAACAGATAATGGAGGATAAAAGGTCAAAATAATTTTGACGGAGGCAATTTTGTGCATGCATGCAACACACAATGAGAATGAATCAGTTTGTGGAGTTTCAAAACCATATCTTTATGTTGTTTTGTATAAAAATATGATTCCCAACGTTTTGTTACTGAATGATGTGAGGCACCCGTTTTATTCCCCAATTTGAAGCTTTGTTTGATCTTGGCTAATGTTAAACTTGTATTGTTGTTACATACAAAGTGAGGTGGGTTCAAAGACTTTCTTTTTTTTTTCCTGTCCGTTGAGTGGGTGTCGTTCCTTGTCTGAGTTGCTTTAGTTTCTCGGACGAAATATCTTTTAATCCTGTCCGGTGTCCATGGACAACTTGCAAATGCTGGGTCATGTTTGACACTGGATGGCCTCATGAATTGCAAGCTATGTTGGAGGTTGTGTTTGATGACTCTATCCAACTTCACGTTGGATGAAACAATGTTTGAGATCGATCTACCGTGCAACATCAAGGAAAATTGAGAGATACCTCCACGTGTAGAGAGTTTATTGCTCAACCGTGTCATCATAGAGTGACTTGACGTGTGAAGAGAGCGATGTTTTTTCTGCCCTCTAACTACTTTCATTTGTGCATCCGCCAAGTGGGATGCGCCATTGCACCTTCTATTTCAGGTTCTCTTTGTTTTTCAATTGAATTGCTCGTGAGAACCTAGTCCAATGGAGGGGTGAGCCTCGCATTTTTAGTCGAGCTCCCGAAGGTGGACGAGGTGGTACGACCGGATGAGAGAAACAGGTACAAAAAAGTGGATGTCAAACAAATTATTATATGCTATACTTTGTAATCCAAAAAAGGTGTCAACAGACGGATTCCAATCTTGTTTTCCTCCCATAGCACAAGAATATGGATGTCATGAAATCACCGCATGTATTTCCAGTACATTATGCCAGAAAGCAGTCATTTGAGATAGCCAGACCGGTAACATCACAGCATCTGGCGGGCCCTCCTGTTGACCCCGGCCCAAACACAGGCTGTAGCGCTGATGGATCCAACAACGTGGGTCCTCAAATTAGGCCAAAGCAGGAACACATGCCCCAAGGTCAACGCATCCTACATTTTTGGACCATCGATTATTTTCTTAGAGATTCTTACGTTGTCCATGTAGTTAGTCGAAGGTATTTGGGCCGCCCACCCAAACGTTTGGTCTTTCTTTCTCAAAGTTTCTTACACGTTTGACCACAATGGTCGACAGAAGTGTCACAAACCGTATCGTCAAGTAAAAACTATTCAGTTGAATTCTTGATGATGCTGGAAACTCAAACAGAGGTGCCTCGATATTCTAAGAATCCCCTCCAAATTTTGGCGCAGTTCCTCACAGCGACCTCTCACAGCCCAACGTCACTGTTATGCCGAGCGTAGCGTAAGCAGTTCATAGGGATGAGGTGCGATACAAAATACGATTCAAGGATTAGAGACAAATGGATAATCTGTATAAAGTGGCAAGTGTACTTTGATGGTAAGTGTCAAGGAAAATGAGCATGTATATACGATGCCGAGAATGAGAACGAGACATATGTTCAGCCCTTAGCACTTAAGCCGAGGGAGGTGTACAAGGTCGTCGTGAGTAGCTGCTTTGAGAAGCCCCACCGAGAATTCTGGGAGCTTCGAGAATATCAAGGCGCTTCTCTATGAAAGTATAGCGCTATTGGGAAGTCGACCGAATAATTTCCAAACACCGATACATTACGTAACACTACTGTTGACCATTGTGGAAGGTGGTCAAAATGCCCTTGGCCAGAAGGCAGGGCAATTTTCCAAAATGCCCTTGGCCGGAAGGCAATAAAATCCTGAAGTCGTTGCGTGATGGGTCATGATTGTACAGACAACAACGTCCACTTACCGAGTTTTGGGACTCGTGTACATTAGGGACGTAACACTCCCCCCCCCCCCCCCCTTAGCCGCAATGCCTAGCGTCATGGGATCCCAATAGTACTTGAGTTTGCTGATGTGGAATATAGTATGAATCGCCATGATGTCAAGTAGGCAAAGTCGATCGATGGCTTGGGTTTGCATTTGCTCAATCTCTTACGGTCCCAACCATTGGATTTTGAGCTTCGCGTAATCCTGTCCTTGAAGTTTGGTATTCGTAGAGCTGGGGAGGACACAGTCGCCAGCACTGAATACATCCTCATTGTGATGTCGGTCGGCTACCCGTTTCATAGCTCTTTGAGTCTTCGCCAGGGTCTGCCGTATTTCTTCTCAGACACTTGTGAAGTCCTTGCGGGGGATATCGACCGCATGGATGTTGCTTTGACTCTGTAGTCCAGCTGGTGTGGCAGGAAGTGAGCCGTAAACCACTTTGAAAGGTATGTTAATAGTTGTGGTGGAAGTGGCGGAGGTGTACGCGAGTTCCACGGTCGGCAATTTTGCTGTCCAATCGGTGCTGTGAGGCTTGCATAAAGTATGGAGGATTTGCTTTAGCGTGTGATCTTTCCTCTCGGTTTGCTCTTCAGCCTGAGAGTGGAACGCTGTTGATAGCTGGATCCAACTGCGATAACGCATCATCAGTTTGTGGCCACTTCTAGTGCTCATGATGGCACGTGGCACACCGTGCAGCCATATGATCTATTTTAGAAAAAGCCGCATTGTCCCTTCTGCGGTGACAGTGGTCATCATCGGAATGAATTACGAAATTTTAGAAAACTTTTCCACCATGGCAAGGATGGCTTCATACCCCTCAGGATTGGCGAGCAGTCCTGTTGCAAAATCCATGCCGATGTCGGCCGACGGTTCCGTCAGAAAGGGTAGAGGTTGGAGTAGACTGGGTGGTCGGATGTGATGAGATTTTTGCCTCTGACAAGTGTCGCACAATCTGCAGAAGGCCGCCACGTCGGTTTGCATCTTGTCCCAACAGTAGTGCCTTGCCAGCTTCTTGAGCATCTTGTCCTCGCCGAAGTCTCCAGATGGACCGGTGTCGTTGCATTGCTCCAATAGCATCCTTCATAGTTCCTCTTTAGGAGGAACGACGGCCTGGCAAGTGAATCGCCATCGCTAGTAGGAGTGGTCGAACCAAGACTTGGCTTTGTTGTACCTGCCAAACTCCTCGTAATCTTTCACGGGAGTCTCGCGAGGTACGGGTCTCGTTCGACGAGCAATGTGTTGATCTCAGCTATTGAATCTGGTCACCCACTTAGAGTGTCCGCCGGATTAGTATGTCCAAGCCGGTACTCGATGTCGTAGTCAAAGTTGGACTCAAGGAACTCCATCCATCGAGTTTGTTGAGTGGCTTGTATTTGGCAAAGTCTTTAGATAATCCACAGTGTGATGGTCCGTGCAGACAATGTATCGCTGGCATTCCATGTAGTACCATCATGTATTGAATGCGTGCACGACTGCAAGCATCTCTTTGTTGTGCACTGCGTAGTTGAGTTCCGGCCCGCGTAGTTTTTGTGACATGGATGCGGACGGTTGTTCTCCACCGCCATTGTCTTGGAGGAGAACGGCTCCTATTGCTCCATCAAACGTGTCGGAGACAATAACATAGTCCACCGTTGGATCTGCCAATCGTAAGATTGGCGCCAAGGTGAGAGCATTTCTCAAAGATTTTAACGCTTCTTGTTCATTTTCCTCCCAATTCCACTCAATGGTTTTCCGGGCGAGGTCGGAGAGAGGCGCTAACACTCACACATAGTCCTTTATGAATCAAAGGTAGCAGAAGCTCAAAAGCACCCGGACGTCCCAAACATTTGTGGGCGTGGGCCAATCAATGACTGCCTCCACCTTGTTGGGTCCATGGTGATCCCGCTGTAGATGATGTAGCCCGGAAACTCAATCGAATGACGACCGAAGTCACATTTTGAGATATTCCAAAAAATATCTCTCTTTGTACAACCTCAAGGACCTTTCGGAGATTTCCATTGTGCTCCTCCGGGGTGACACTGTACACTAGGATGTCATTGATAGACATGACAGAATAGTCGTCGAGGTAGAGACGGAAGATGTTATGTATCGCTACCATAAATGTTATGGGGATATTTGTGACTCCAAATGGCATGAACGTGAACTCAAAGTGCCGGTGTTACGGAATGTCGTCTTCTCGATGTCCTTATCTGATACGCTGATCTCATGACAGCCGTTGTGTAGGTCAATTTTGTTGAACGTTTGGGCCTCTCAGAGCTAATCGAATAGTTCATCTGCTCGTGAGAGGGGGTAGTGGTTCTCGATGGTAATGTCATTCAGCGCTTGATAGTCCATGCACATCCGCATCTCTCCGGCTTCATTTTTGACAAAGATTACATGTGTCACGTAGGGTGGCGTAGGGATTCTCATGAATCCCTGACTGAGCATCTCGTCTAGCTAATTCTTGGGTTTGATAAGCTTGGGATTTCCCATCTGATAGATCTCTGTCACCGTCGGTCTGCTGCCCGGCTTCAGATCTATCCGATGGTCAATGTTCTGTTGTGGTGGTACCTCTCAGGATAGATCGTCAAGAAAAATTCCATAAAACTCCTTGCACTCCTTAGGTACGGCTGTAAACGTTTCAGGTATCGAGGCCGGTGGTGTTGCCTCGGCAGCTACAACTTGTTCTGCTTCCCCAACTTCTATATAGACTAGCCACACTTTGATGCCGCACTTCATATATCTTTTATCCATGTTAAAGATATCGGTTGGTATTTTATGGCTGTCGCAACTTCCTCTGCTGCACCACCTCTACTGCTGTCCATAGCTGTCGCTGCACCATAGGTTGCTTGACCAGAGGCAGGTGTCACTTTCCGTCATTGATGCTAACATAGACAGGTCTGCTGCTCCAGGCAACCTGCAAATTGTGCCAATATAGGAAATATCCTCCGCCAATTATTTTGTGATTTCTCATTGGACATGTCCCCTAGATCGTTATGTCGTGCTGATCTCCGATTTGTAACCAATGTGGTTTGCAAAGTCCATGGATCAGCAGTTTCTCGTTGACGGTTTTTTCCTTCAAACACCCCTACTGTGGTTTGTAAACCCAACTTCGAACCATTTTGTTGGTGACGAAACGATGAGAAGCTCCTCCATCCAGTAGTACCGGTACCATTATGTGACTTTTACAATCATTGGGTTGTACCCGTAGTAGTATCGCCGTTTGGTCGTCCTCATACCCCTAGTCAAACTTTGCGATCTTAGGAACCCTCGTCTACAAAGATATGAACCGCTCATTTGGATGATCAGTCGGTGCAGAACATTTTGACTGGACATGACTTCCACCGTCTACTCTTGCCCTTTGCCGTTTCTCCACTCCTCACTCTTTTCCTGTGACATCCATCCCACTTTGCTTGTTGTTGCCGTTTTCGGCAGTCATGCAAGGTATGGCCCAGCTTCCCACAGGTCTAGCAGAGCTGTTGATCACGTTGATCAATGACGTCAATCTGCATCAGTAACAAGGTTTCCGCCAACTAGGACTTCCCTACACCATGATGGGACTTATGGTTTTGGGGTTGCCAGCTAGTTGATTCCTGCATGCGAGCACTGCATCCAAACGTTGTAGTCGGCACTGTTGATGTGGTCGGCTGTTGCAATCATTTGTTAGAAGTTGTCTTGGATGGCAAATATGATGATTGTTTGCCAATTATATCACTTGAGGCCAATTTTGTAGTAGAACACAGTTCATTGGGGGCAAAGTCACTGCCAGTGATGATCTCATGGAAACACTTATTATACTCCGTCACTCTAGACTGCTGATGGAGGCGGTGGAGTTTGTACCATCAGTCGGATTTTTTCTTAAGCTTATCAAAGTGAGTGAGTGTAGCATGTGCAAAGTCACTTTATGTCTCCGGTGGCATGAGAGAGTCATGCCACATTATATTTATGTGCTCGAGAGGTAGTAAGCCTGTGGTTGACGATGTAAGATTGGTTGCGTGAGCCGTTGATCTTGCTCCGCCGATCTCCTACTACCGTTGGATGGCCTTTTGATCGGACCACCAACTCAGAGCCGTGCAACACAAAAGCGAGGCCGCGAGGTCAATTTTCTCTTTTTTTTTGTTACTGACCCAAGCAGCAGTGAAGTAAATATCTAAACTCATCAGCCACATCCTACCTATCGGTCCCTTGGAATTTTTAGAGTTGAACGGCTTGGAGAGTGCCAGTTGAATCTAGGGCTCCCTTGAGAGTTACAAATTTCTCTCGGTGAATACGTCTTTACCTGCACGAGAGAATCAGAGCCTCTCCATTGTTGCATTGAGCTGCTGGAGTAGATGGAAGTTGAGGCTCTCGAGTCCCAACAATCTCTTATACAGCTCTTTGTTCGTTCACCCTTGTCAGCCGGTGCCTCCCATCGTGTCAACTGTAGAACCATGGGCAGTGATGGAGGTGAGGGGTTTGCGGAGCCTAAGGGATCCGTCACCAGGTTGGCCGTCAGGTTTGCTGGTGTTGCACCATTTGCCGCAAAAGATGCCACTGCCACCTGGTTCACCTAGAGAGTGTCATTGTTCACGTGCTCTTGACCGGCCATCCTTGCAACACGCGTCGGGAATTGGTGCTCGTCGCTGAGTGTGCTCACTCCATTCACCATTATCGTCAAGAAGTCTGTGATTTTCTGAACGGCGGGGATGCGCTGAGGACTCGTGCGAGATTTTCGCCACGTAATTAGCGTCGGCTGGCCCTCAAGTACCGTTGCGCTCCAAGAATTATGCTGAGTGAGACGTAGGTGGTTCACAGGGATGAGGTGCGGGATGAAAGACAATTTGAGGATTGGGGGAAAATGGATAACTTGTATTAAGCAGTAAATGTACTTTGATGACAAGTGTTGACTAGCTCAAGCACCTACAAACGATTCCAAGAATGAGAATGAGGCATATGTTGGACCCTTGGCACTCAAGCCAAGTGACGCGTGCGAGGTGGCGCCATGAATGCCTGTTTCAAGAAGCTATACGAAGAATCCGGGGGGGCTTCGAGGTTATTGAGGTGCTTCTTTATAAGAGTGTAGCGCCGTTCAGAAGTCAACCAAATAGTATCAAAGCACCGATATAGTTTGCGACACTTTTTTCGACCATTATGGAAAATAGCCGAAGTTGTCAGAAACTTGAAGACCGTAACAAAGGAGGTCGGGACAGTTAGCCAAAATGCCCTTGCTTGGATGGTGTAAAAATCCTGAAATTGCTGCGCGGTCGGCCATGAATATAAGGGCAGAAATACCCACTCACAATATTGAGGGACTCGTGTATGCCAAGGACATAACAATCACACAAATCCAGCTCCCAAGACCCAATATATGCCCCATTATGTTTCTTGTTTTTGTATATATGCCCTCAGCATGTGTAACACCTATCATCCAAGTACATTCAAAACTAAATAGAATTTGTCCAATTGTCGAGACCCCTTTAGTTGTTTTCTACCCCGCTCCTCATCCCCGTGAACCATCCACATTCCTATATCGCGTGGCCGGCGCCATGTGGATTGGTTGGGGGTCTGTGGCCCGTGGGTGGTTAGACAGGATGGCTTGTGGGTTGGAGACCCCCAAGCATTGTGATTTTGGCCTAGTTGGCCAAGGATTATGTCCAATCTACAAATTTGATATGAAAGCGCCAGGATTCAAGCCCGATGTATAGATGCCAAGGACTACTGGCTCCTAGGCGAGGGGGGGGGGGGTGTATCGGATGGCCGGTGCCACGTGGATGGAGCGGGGGTCCCTGGCTTGTAGGCAGTTGGACGGGATGGCTTGAAGCTCGGAGACCCCCAAGCACTGCGGTTTTGGCCTAGTTGGCCAATAATTCCATCCAACCCGTTACAACAAAACACTTGGCCAGAGAGCACGACAACGTTGGAGGGGCATCCAACACAAAAACTACAAAGCGACAACCTTACACGAGTCCTCAGTGCATGACCACTGTCTACAGGCTAGTAGTATCTGGGACGATGATAGTGAAGGGCGATAGCACATCCAAGGACACACGTAGTGGACAATAGTAGGACATGTAAAGCGTGATTTTGTCACATACCCACTATTCTTGAAACTAACTTACACTATGCCAGAAGCACATAGAAAAAGAATTCGGTGGCCACTTTGGCAAAAAGATGACTACAACGTCTAGCAAAAGCATAAAATACATCTGAGGGCCACTGCTAAAAAATAATACTCCGGATGTCCACCGTGGAAATGTGAGTATTGGGAAAAGTATAATACTTCACATACCCACTTTCCACCCCAACCAATGTAGCACAACAACATTGAAACATGACCCCATTCTTTGCCCACTCAACAAGGAAAGCGTGGCAGATGACTTTGTCAGAATACCACGCATTAACGAGCTTGTAGCCTGATTCGGCAACATCCTCATTGTTTTCATCCATTGGTCCATTACCTTGTCACTTCTTTCAACTGTCCATTGCTCCAGCGCCCCCTATCAGCCCACAGCCTGCATCACCAACTAACCCCATGTTTCTTTTGCCCGGTATATCTGCGAGCTCAATTGCAAACGGTATTTTTTTAACCCACATTTTTTTGTGTTGAATAAGTGACCCAATACCAGTTTACGGTCCGCTCGTGTTTGTGCACAACCCATGGTACAGGAGTGGGAATGCGTTCGTACTGGTTGTTGTATGCTCATCAACTGCTGCAACTTGTGTGTCTGGGAGACATTGCCATTTAGACGCGACACATTCTGATATAAAAACTCTCTTACTTACAGTTCACTATTGAAATGCAATGCTTTTCAGTTTCCATGACTGCGCAAGTGGGGCCTGTGCGACACATGAATAATGACTGTCGAGGTCTATTGCCTCCCCATTGTTATTGCTTGATGAACACACGAACATGGCTACCGACGGCAATAAAAATGAGGTTCCGAATGGACCGCGGTGATGGGACCAAGTTGGTGCATGGGGTGGGTACAAGTCGTTGTGAACATCACCCATGCTGCGTCCGCGTGAAGCCTTGGCTGCATGGGCTGTCATAAAGGGTGAATTCAATGATTGGGTTATGCGGAATAGTATGTCCTCATGGACCTCGACAACTCATGAACCTGAGATCATGGTGTGGATCATGGACAGGCGCACACCCTTTTTGCATCCGCCAAGCACTCCGGATCCCTGGGAGCCTTGGTTGTATAGAGATCCTCCTAGCCCTTGGTGTACAGAGAAGTGGGTACGCGTATTACTTATCTCTAAAATGATTGAAGGTGTATCCACAATGTCCCATCTCACTTTTTCGATGCCCCCGACCACCAATTCATGCATTTTTGTCCTTTTTCTATACCTACATCCACGATATCTCAGTCCACAGCAGCAAGTACATTAGCGTGAAACACTCATACTTTGAGTTTTACACCATGTGTTGTAGTCAAGTGTTTTACTTGGTCGGATGTGCAATTTGACATATAAGATGTTCAGTATGACCTACATCACTATTGAATGATATGTTCAGCCAAACATGTTAGTAAGTGAGCACCACTTATGTAATTAGATTGCACTAAGCCACATATTAACGTTACATGCTGCTATAATCCACTGTCAATTGGCAGAATATGTGTCGAGATGATAACGCAATCATCGAGTGTGAATGACTAATTTTCAAACATTGAAGTTGACAAAACTACACAAACATGTGGAGGTTATAAAAAACATGGAAACCATCATTGAATGCGTCAAGTCCAGTAGAGAATATGTGCTAGGCTACATGAAAGAATCCATACCCTACTGGTCCTTGATTTCGATATTGATGTTTTCTTTGGCTCGTCGAATTTGAAAGAATTTTTTCGTTACGTCGAAATCAAGGGTCCACCAAAATAATTTGGATACTCAAATGTCGAAATCAAGAGTCCATGGATATATTTTGTGTCCTTGGGTTCTTCATGTCAGGGTATTATGTTCATAAGTTGTTTTCACTTGTACCAAGGTCGAACAAAATCAGGAAATGGACAAGACGAAACACCAATCGACTTTGCACAACACTCGTACATTCGAACATTTGAACATGCGAACAGGCACAGTAGTCACGCCGACCTGCTGATCCGCTTGCTCGCTGCCACACTGATCCACTGCCCACTGGCACGCTGCCATGCGGACCTGCTGACCTGCAAGCTCGTTGCCACACTGACCCGCTCACGCGCTGCCTCGCTAGCACTCTGGTCCGATGCAACATCGGACCGTCGATCGACGATGTCCCACACTGCATTCGCGAAGTGGGACGTCGCCATATTTCAGTCGCACGGGAGGTCGTCAAATTCATGGAGCACTAAGAAATTGAACTTGGCCGCTCGTCGAATTTAAGGATCCACCTAGTGTTTTTTCGACGAAATTAAGAATCTATGCAATTAATTTGAACCCGATAAAAATTGAACGAAATTAAGGATCACTAAATTCACAATAATCTGTTCTTCGAAATCAAGGATCAGTAGGGTACTTTAAGGTACACGGGTAGGCCGTACACATGATGTATGACCTCACAAGCAAGACATTCTTCCCCTTCACTCAACTCCTGACATGCACCCTGGAACTCTTCTCCAAAGGGGATGCACACATGCCAGTGCATGGATAGGCCACTTGAAATCTAGCCCTTTCTCTGTCTATCTCCCCTAGGTTGAGGCTGGCCATCTTGCAACTGATCTTATCTCCAGTTGTCTTCGCACCACACACGTCATGGGCCACATGTGTTTTAACCCGCTGCCAGTGCACTCTATTCCTTAATCTCGGGCTGACTACGGTCTTCTCCAGCACATGGATTTGCATCACCTACACACAAGCCAAAAGCAAATAAAACTATGGCTAAAAGTTACATGTACAATTATACTTCGCAATGGACATGTCAACCACAGAGAAATGAAGTAGTACCTTTAGTAAGAGAGAACTTCATTTGCGCATGCTCTTGCATCGCATAGGCTCACCTTCCTCAAAAGAGTCTAAGGAGGAGGAGCTGTCTGCTGTCTCTCACTCCTCGGACTCTGATGTCGCAGAGTCGGAGGCCTTGTCCTCCTCTGACCAGTCATAGGAGTACGAGTCATCCTCTGTAAAGTCCTGGGCTGAAGCCTCGGGAGTCCCAGGGTCTTCAACCTCGGAGGAGAGCACGAGTTCTGTTGCATCACCTACTGTAGCAATTAATGGTTCTGCAGCATCACCCACTACAGTGGTTCCTGCTATTGTATCACCTCCTGTAGTATTTCCTACTACTGCATCATCTGATGCAACAGTTCTTGCTGTTGCTACTGCTACCAGTTTGTGCCCATCTGTCACAAGCTCAACGTCGTGCACAACACCTGAGTCACGTGCTGTGCGACTTCTTGCAGTGAGAGTTCTGTGGCCACGATCACCATCACCGCGTACCCCACGTCCTATAGCAAGCTGTCTGGCACGAGCTGATGCAACGTTGGCTGGTGACCGTGCTAGAGGATTAGTACACTACTTTTGCCACTGTCCAGCCAGCCTCCAGTTCCTGCAGATGCACTCTCTCTTGCGACGCTCATAGCGGTGCTTTGTGCTTGGACCTCGGCAGCCCAGCACCATGCTTCTTGCCTGGCAGGCCCCACCCTTTCTCAGCATGCTACAACTTGCGCAGGCTGACCCCCGGCATGGGATTGCAGTAGGTCCTTTTCCACACCATCTGCGTGATGTGTATATCCACGTACATCTCCGTGTTCACTCCTGCATCAAGCAGGAGGCTGACCACGTGTTGGCATGGGTAGCCGTACTTGGCCCACTGGCTGTAGCTGCACTTCCTCATGTTGCAGTCCACCTCAAGGCCGGAGAGGATTTATGGGCCCGAGACGGTTTCAGAAAGCAGCTCCACCAAAATGATGTCGTACTCTCATGCACGCCAAGTGTATTTTTTCATCTTACCATTGACGAGTGGGGTGAGCCTGCTCTCGCAGTCATGCTTCAGCTTGCACCGTTCTGCAAACGATGTCTATGCACCCACACGTAGCTGCATAAAGAAGTGGAAGGGATAGAGGTGCCGGAGATCCATGATGTGTGAATTCAGGGACTCCATTGTGTTGCTTGTTATGTTTTCGCCACATGCCACTACACAGTAGACTCTACTCCACTTGTCCAACGGGATTCCCGGTTCTCCACCACCACAGAAGATATATTCTACACTCTACTGAGATGATCGTTACAGCTCAGCCTGCACAAAATTCAACTCTCTGGCGGTGAAGGCATGCTCGAGGAACTAAAATAGGTCCCCTGCAACCCTACTTGTCCTGGACATAACGTTCTCGTGGATGTGTTGCATATAAAAGTGTGCGTTGCACTAGGCAGCTCGCCAGACACGCCAGGTAGGAGGCTGCCATTACGGTCAAAGATGATGGTTGTGTTATAGTCTATTGCCATGGGATAGGTTTGCGACAGCCACTGCACAAACCACGTTTAACTTTATTTGTCTTCTAGGACACACATCATCCACACCATAGGAAAGTAACGTCCACGGTGACAAGGCGACGGACATGGTTCCAACCCTCTCGACAGGCCGCGAGTACAATGAAGGCCTGGTGGAATAGATCTTTGTCATCCTGTACCACGCACGCAACCATCCAGAGTTCCACCCTCTTCAAGCCATAGAGTCCATATGAAGCCATTTTTACACAAGGGCAGTGGCAAAGAGATGGGTGCGATATTACAATGTGGGAATACAAACCTTGGCAATCTATGCTAAAAACAAAGACCAGGAAAGTGTCTTCTCTCCCATGAGCTTCTTATGGGCTTCCTTTTTAGTGTGGTAGACTACCAGATAGTGCACTTTCTCGCATGTGTGGGCCTCAATA
Organism: Penium margaritaceum; assembly: GCA_023375785.1. Lineage (NCBI taxonomy): Eukaryota > Viridiplantae > Streptophyta > Zygnematophyceae > Desmidiales > Peniaceae > Penium > Penium margaritaceum. Next base: position 106,506 of record SZWC01001741.1, on the reverse strand, counting down.
ATTTGCTGCAGCACCTTGGTGTCGGTTGCGGGCTTCTTCTTCACCATTTTCTTGAGGTGGCACAGCACCCATGCAGTGCCTGGTCCTCCTTCTTGATGTTGGGGGAACACTTGCGCCCGTGAACGTACTAAATGACAGCGATGTTGCCATGATTTTATTGGTAGTGCGCCTCTAGTAATCATGCACAGCCGACGGTCTTCCACCGACTGCAGTAAACCTCGAGTCATATTGGCTTGCTGCGGACCTAGGTCAGCGGCATGCTACAACTGAAAGAAATATCTTGGATGGCTTCGTGACAATCCTTCATGTTTTGGGAGGCTTGGCCACCCGGGAAGTCTGTGCATCTTTTGTTGTGCTTGGGTGCTTGTGGAGCAAGAGCAGCTTGCAAGTCTTTGCCGGTTTTCTCTGGCGGGGGTGGTGGAGTGTCATCTTCGGACAACTCTGTACACAGAAATGTATGAAAATGTAAGACAACTGCTTCTAAAATTTCAATAACATACAGTGGTTGGTGGCAAGCAAACACGTGCGTTGTCATCCCAAAGGGTGCAACCCCGTCGGTTGCGATGCCATACGTACACAGTTGCTAGGTTCAACCCACCTTTACGACGCTCGACATGCTCAAGAATTTTCATCCAAATACACTGACAGCTAGGCAAAAATCATTCAAGTGTACCAATTCCTTGAATTTTCTTCTACTCTACACCTTATCCCTGCCATCAACATTCCACTTGGCTTAACAAAGCGTGGATGGTGAACACTTGGGAGTTGAAAGATTACAAATGTTATGAAAAAAAGGGATACTTTAGTAAATTACAATGAATTTTCACATTTACTTGTGGAAACTAGAATGAGGCATATTTGAGGTCTTGCACGATGGAGGCAAGCAACATGTATGATTTCCCATCATAAGTACCTGCTTAGAGATTCTTTGTCGAGAATTACGGAGGTTCTGATCATATTGGGTTGCATCACAGAGAATTCATTCCATCAATAGCCCATCTGACTAAGAGCAGCAGAAACCGACAAAGACTCCAGCGATGGATGATCAGCAAAACATAATGAACGATGCTCTTTGGGCAAATCAAGCTGCAACAGCGACCTTCACAATGAATGGCTCAACACCGATAACCCTGATGGCAAATCTAGTGACAGATCCCTCAAGCTCAGAAAACCCTATGCCTCTGTCGTTGCCCGTTGGGACGACACCTGGCATGATGGGAGGCAAAAACTGACATGCTTGCATCAATGTGTTTATATACCAGAAGTTGTTGGGACCCCGGAGCCTCAATGACCATCTGCTCCAACAGCATATTGTGGCAATGGTAGAGCTTAATAATGCACTCAGGCAAAAGTTTTCACCCACCGAGGGAAATGACCACCTCTCGCGTGAATCCTGAATTCAATCGGCACTTCTTGAGTTGTTCGACTATGCAATTTCCAAAGGATCAGTGGCTTGGGTGTGGCTAACAAATTTAGAGGTACACTGCACCGCTGCTCGTTCAACAACAACAAGAAGAAAACTGACCTTGCGGCCTCGCTTTTACGTTCCACGACTTTGATTTGGTGGTCTGATTTCAAGACCATCCAACTCTAGTAAGAGACTTGCAAGGCTAGATCAACGGACCACACCAACACTCTCACATTGTCCACAGGTGTTTTATCTCTCGAGCAGATCAATCCATTTTTTCATGAACCGGTGACTCTACCAAAGGACTGGACGGAATTTGCACGTTTCATACTTGTAAACTTTGGGAAATTGAACATGAAGAATGATGAAGGAACAAGCTTCAACGCTTGTACCAACAGTCAAGCGCAGCAGACCACACTCAGTGTTTTTGTAAGATCATCAGGTCGGCCCATCTCATACGGACCTCAAAAGTTGGCATTCTGCACCACATGCGGTTACTTTGAGTTCACGGTTATGCTGTTCAGACACACAAATTCCACTGGTTTTTCTGCCATACCATGTTGTTTCTTTGTCATACATCTTGATGACATCCTCGTAGACTGCCACACTGCAAAGGAGCACGATGGTCATCTCCAAATATGTATGAAGATCTTACAAATATACAAGCACTACAAAATATTGTTGGAGTGTGACTTTGAACGTTGTTTCCTCAAATTTTTGGGCCACATCATTGGTGGAAATTGTATATCCATGGACTTGAAGAACGTGGAGGTGTTTGCCAGTTGGGTGATGGTATTCACGTTCCTGATGTCCTGGTGTTATTTGGGTTACGCGACTACTATTGTTAATATGTAAAAAAACTACTCTCCAATGACAGGGCCTCTTCCCAATCTCACTCGGTTGAGAACTACCGAGTGGAGGTGGGGAGGCAACGAACAAAAAACAGTCAAACCTCTTGAAATGCTTTGACCTCGACGCCAGCCCTACGATATGCAAAACCAATGGTGGACTGCATCATGGCTACCAACATGCCCTTTCAAGCAATTCGAGTCATTCTCCTCCAATTCAATGAAACCAGATAACAATCTATTGCATATAGATCTTCAAAGAAAAACTACGTGGACCAAAGTTGAATACAAAATGCACCAGAAATACATTATGGAATTTGTGCATGTGCTTGAAGCGTGGCACTGTTATTTGGAATTTGGAGGGTGTATCATCTGCACCAACCACCACAAACAAAAGAATTCCAATACCTAGCCAAACTTGAGCCATCCATAAAATTGATGGATGGAGTAACTCAAGTCCAACATTGAATACAACATCAAACACCGACGCAGGAGAGAAAACCCAACGGAAGCTCTAAATCAAGAACCAAACCTGATCATTGATATCAACAAGTTACTCTCTAAACAAGTTCCGTACCTCGCAAAGCTTTGCACGAAGGGTTACAAGGAGTTTGGGGGGTATAAGAAGGCTAAGTTTTAGTATGATGACCCATACTAGTGACGAGTATTTACTCGCCTAGCCGTCAAAACGAGGAATTGCGAAGGATGCTATTGGAGGAGTGCCACGAAACTGGTCCAGGTGGACACGTTGGCAAAGACAATGCACTTGTGCATTTAGAAAAGCACTACTGGTGGGACAACATAATGACCGACGTGGCAGAATTATGTATATTGTGCGAAACCTCTCAGCGGCAAAAATCTCGTTCCATGAGGCCACCGGATTGCTCCAACCTCTCCCTTTTCCATTAAACATAAGCATAGACTTTGTGACGACAACCCGCTGCATCGAAGGGTTGTGATGCCATCCTCAGAGTAGACAGATTCTCGAAGATGCCCTACTTCGTTCTGACAACAACCACCATTACCATGGAAGGAACAGTGCAGCTATTTCTGAACCACATCGTCCGAGTGCTCAGAGTATTCCGTACCATCATCATCGACAAAGACGGCCGCGTCACCAACCGTTTTCGACGCGAACTTATTACAAGTCTTAAGGAGTTAGATCCAAGTATCAACAACGTTCAATTTTCAAACTGGCGGGTAAACCGCACAAACCAATCACAAACTCTAACATCTTCTCCGTACATTGTGTGAGCCCCACGGAACTGATTGAGCAACCAAACAATCAACTGTCAAAATCACATATAACTTGGCGACCCCACTGCATACGATAAAATTCCATTCGAGGTGGACTACGGCAAACTTCCTATGATACCGCTAGTAATGCATGTCCAAAACAACATTCCCGTGGATAAAATACATCACAACAAATTCTCCAGTGATGAGGAGAAAGCACGACAGACCCCCGCAAAGACCCAAATGGCGATGAAGCAGGCGGTAGGCCGATATTGCAGCAATGACATATTTTGCACTGGTGATTGTACTTTTCTCAACTTGGCAAACAAACCATGCGGACAAGCCTTCACACAGCTCAAACCCGGATGTGAGTCCTGCTTTTTTCTTGACTTTCCCTACCCGAGAGTATGGCAATTTATCCGGTTTGTTGCAAGAACAAGCCCAAGCACTACTCTGACCGTACGAGACAACCCAACTGACATGTCACTCTTGTGCCTCTAATCCAAGTGGCCGGGGACACAACGTACATGATAAAGGGGATCCTCGGACATTAGCGTCTTGTAAAAATGGCAATATCTGGTCAATCGTCACTACAATGATGTTGTACACAGTAGTTGGGAACCATATGACAACCTTTGTGGTGTCGATAATTTGATCAATTGTTAGTGCAAGTGTTCCCGGCCTATATCACCTGATGCGCCGGGACATCGTGGCTAAAAGCGGGGGGAGTGTTACGTCCCAGACATGTACGAGTCCCTAAACACCACGAGTGGGCATTTGTTGTCACTGATATCGTGGTCCACAGCGTGTTGACCTTAGGATTATTTTATCGCTTGGTCGAGGGCACTTTTATCTCTTGCTCGACCTTCGGTGTTCCGTTTCTGAAGATTCGGACAAGTTTGGCCACTTTCTGCAATCGCCAACAAATATCTTGTGAGTTGTATTGATGTTTCAACACTTTTTGATCAACTTTGTATTGTTGCTAGGATTTTATTAAGGTGCACCTCAGTGTTCTCAAAATATCCCTACTTCTCAACACAGTTTCTCAAAGCGACCACTTGCGAGGCAACATCACACAATTTGCACAACTCGAGCATCCAAGACCCAGCATATGCCTCAATTTGTTTCTAGTTATTTTATGCTCTTACTCAAGATGTACAGTTTTTTATTGAGCTAATATCAGCTACCTAGCTCTTTTAATTCCTTGATCCATCTTCTCCGCAACACATCGTCCTTGTGAACCATCCACGTTCTAGTTGGTAGAACCAAGGAGACCTCTTGTGTAATGGGTGCCACTTGTTTTTGTACATTCTCCGGGGTTTACCCTTGTTTGGGAAACACAAGGGACTTTTAACTTCCAAAAGCTGAACTCACGCTTGTGTACATTTGGGACATGACAAAGAGAGTCTAGGGTGACGTGTAGGAGTTTTTAGTATAGGCTGATTGTAGGGCACAATAGCCAGGATATCCACGACCCTGAAGGGAAGGTCCTCCAAAATCCACGAGCGGAAATTTATGTCCCCCGTATCCACGATATTAAACATTAAGAAAGCCATATCCGCAATAGTCGTCGATATCCATGTCATGTCTAGTACGATGAAGATTATTACGCCACACCGGTCTGGCGTACATGTTTGAAAGCAATGGACATGAGATGATTAAAATTAATGTAAAAGTAGTTTTGTGGAAACCCGTAAATTACAAGAGTCCGTTGTACGAGAATGGCAGGCGTCGGAAGAACGCTGCTTATGCGAGGTGAAATGAAACCGTCCAATAGTTTTTTCCTCAACGTGTAATATGAACGTTACCCGACCGAAAGGCCATTGTATTACATGGGACAAGCATTATGCACGTAGAAGTTTGCCAGACTCCCTCGACCTGTTACCGATATCCATACTCGACATAATTCCTTCACACAAAAACCGTCCTTGACATCGGCGGTTGCAACCGAAACAACAGCACCTCCAGTCGACACCCCGCCCATCGCAGTCAGCATCCACCAGCCTGTCAACGTCGTCTGATTTAGTCCGTCCAATGTTCACAATCTTGTCGTTTGCGTGACATTCGAGGCGTCAACGTTGTATCCCATGAGTAGTGTGGATGTACGACGCCGTTTGTGTTGTTGGTTCACCTGGGTGAGAAACGGACAACCCACGCAAAAATGTGCCACAGTGTCTATTTTCTGGACCATGCACCCGTCATGTCAACGGCCGGTGGCAAGCCCGTCGCCTTCTGGTGTCCTGATGAGGGTGTCCTGGAGTCTCGCATTGGACCCTGTTGTCGACCGCTGTCCACAACAGGGTCCAATGTCCTGTCATGCTTATGAGACACCCACCTGGCTAGGCTACTGCGCGCTATGGACGAGGACGTAAACGCCCGTAAGGCTGGTGAGCGTGGATACGTCGTTTATTTATGTGAATTTTTACATACAATGACCCATTTCGGCCAAGATGGCTGCCCAGTTGCATTGGGCGGCCTCGCGTAGGCGTAGGTCATCTGACATTCCTGGGGTTTCTCTACCGAGTGGACTGACACGCCCATAGCTCAACGAGTCAGGTCTCGTGCCCCAAACCCCATCCACACAAAACCTGGTCTATGATGAGCAGTTAGAGCATGAGGAGCGTGCTCAAGTGCTCCTGGTTTCACCAGAGCAAGCAATAGATACACTCAGGCTGTCTCACCCGAGTCATGCTGTTGGTAAAAATGGTGTCCCATGTGGTTCTTGTGTTATGTTTTGGTTTTTGCGCTGTTCATTGAAAGTGGCCCTCTCAATTCATTCATTGTGCAGGGTCCTCCGACGATGGGGTGTCGGGACAAGCCCCAAAGCGCAGGAAGGCTAGGGCAAGTTTTCCTACAGGCATGTCGTTCCGGGACATGGCGGAGGCAGGTGCGGTGGATGACTATGCCATCACCAACCGCATGACTATTCGGTGGCTACGCAGTGAAAGACATCGATTACTCCACGTTGTGGACAGTTCAAGGAGAAAGGTTGTCTGTGGCTTCTTCATGCGCACCTCACCCAAAACGGAGCCACCGTCGTCATCTCCAAGTTCATGGACAGTCACAAGTGTGTCCCTGGAGTAGGCTGTGGTGATCCTATGAAGACTGTGAAGTGGGTGGCATGGCAGATAGAGTCCACGCTGGAGTGGAATCCGACAGCCGACGTGAAGACGTTGTCAGGAGTGGTGCACAAAGCAACAGGCAAAGCGGTGGACAATTATATGATGTACCGGACCAAGTGGAAGGTACAGGCAAATCTCATCGACGCGAAATCCCTATCGTGGAGCCTCTTCCCAGTGTACTCTCAGGCGGTAAGACAGTATGTCGTGTTTTTGCAATTCTTTCCCTTTGGTCCAAACTGCCTTTGACATGCTTCTAATATCTTTTATGCCATGAATTGTATCTGAAGCGTGTGGACCGTTACACGCGCGCTGTGGCCAAGGGATCAAAGGACGGCGTCTTCATCCGCGCGTTTGTGGCACCAGGAGCCACTGTCTTGGGTTCTGAGTTCGCTCACTGGATCATGACAATGGACGGTACCCGTCTAAAAAATAGTCACAAGCAAGTCCTCGTCATCAGCCATTTCTTTGACGCCAATGACAACGTTGTGCCAATGGCATGGGTCATGGTTTAGGGGGAGAATGAGGATAACTGGAAATGGTTTTTGGAGTAGGTGGCGACCACGTATCCCATGACGGCTGAAAAGGGTACCGTCGTCATCTTTGACCACAACAAAGGACTTTTGAATGCTATGGAGAAAGATTTGCCAGGGGCACATCACACGTACTACTGCTTCTACCTGCGACATAACATAAGGCTCAAGTTTGACAAGTAAGCTAGCTAATGGTTTTGGCGCCTGGCACATGTGCTGACACCCACAGAGTGGCGTGAACTCCAGAGCTGTAGTGTACCTCCTTGGAGTAGACGTAATTAGCGGCATTCCAAAGGAATAGTGGGCCAGACTGCATCGTCCTTGTGGGCATGGATGGCACACCACATCGAATGCGACTGAGTCTTTGAACGCCCGCATCGTCGAGTGTCGAAAACTAATTCATTTCTACTGTTTTGTATCCCTGTACACGTGGGTTCGACGCTTGCTTGCACATCGGCGCAGATTGAGCAAGTCATGCAAAAGACAACTTGCACCCACGCCAGTGAAGCGGTTGCTTGACAGCAACATCTTAGCTCACAACTACAAAGTGATGGAGGAAGGTCCACACTCTGGCAGCGTGATAGGGCCAAGCAATAGGACCTACATGGTGAACATGCTGGACCGGACGTACATGTGCAAGACGTGGAAGGAGTGGGGCCAACCCTGTGCACATGCTTGCGCCTTCATCATCAGCCGTGGGGAGCAGCCCGAGCCAGTGTGTGACGTTGGACTCGCACGCATGGAATACAGGTGAACATATAACTTCCCCATGCCAGGATGTTAACCTAGTGTCACTAAAAGTCGAGGAGGGGGTGATGTGGCAGTAGTCGGGCCCTACACGTGGTGTACGGCGACCCAAGAGTGCGCGTTAGGACCGCAAGTACAAGCGTCGGAAGAACTGCGTCTGTCCCCGCTACGCCGAAAAGGGACACACAATGAATAAGTTGTAAGGATGAGCCTACAATTGCTCTTGTTGCAAAGGTAGCTACCAACACTCTTTGACACCGGCTATAGCGCATAAAGGACGCCGTCAGGGTAGAGGCCTATGCTAGGCGGTGGCCTCCAAGCGAGACCGAAGCAGAAACAGAGGATGTATCAGCTGTAGCTGAAGTTGCCGTAGCTGCCACTGGTACATCCTGCACCACCGTAGCAGTGACACCGACAGCGAGCATAGTGCAAGACACCATTGTCCTGCTTCTGGACGACAGTCCAGGCACCAGCGTCTTGGGCATTGGTGCAGGCAGAGATGGGCGGGGCAGGCACGGCGTAGGGCCACAAGTGCGGCTGCAAATAGAGTTGCTGCTGTAACCTCTGAAGTTGTTGCGGCAACTACAAGGGCAACAGGAACTACTGCAACTGTCAATGACGACACTGAGTACGACCCCAAGGCAACGGGGTATGAATCTGCACAGGATGAGATCTGCGATATTGAAAGGCACGTTTTGAGTGACTAGGAGGAGGAGCGGGAGGACAACGACCACTTCGCTGATCCACGGGAGCAATGGGAGTGGGATGAGCACATTGTCTGTGCATAGGAGTAGGCTCGCGTCATGGATGGTTGGGAGGAGTGCACTAAAGAGTGGGACGGCGAGCCCGATGTCTTCTAGATTGTAATTTTGAGTTTTTTTTCCACGCGGCTTACACATCGTGCTAGTTCCTCTTTTGTTACTTTATGCAAATTAATCATGCAACCATGTCATTTGTGTCCTATGGATCATGCACGATTGGAAACAAATGGGAGCACACATTGTCACAAGTGACAGCAACACCAAGGTCTATCGGCCTCCTCAATTGGGATCAAAAGGGAGCACACAGAGTAGCAGACAAGTATTTACATGGATAGACCTTGCAGTGCTAGGACACCACTGCGGTGAGGAGCTGCTGGGGTAGGGAGGGTCAGATTGCACATGGCCCTATTGTATTCTTTGATTGGTGATATGCTGTCATTTTTAAAACCAACAAATTGTCCCATTTGAAGCTCAAAAGTACACATTTTCATGCAAACGTCCAGTTCCAAGACCTCAAGAAACTCTGCAGAGAAAATGATGAATTTAAGTTTCACGTGCTTAAATTTGTGCAATAAAGGAGTGCCGTCATTGTGTTGTTAATTCGCTTGGAATGAAGTTCAATTTCCACGTTAGTTCACTTTGGACTCCTATTGTTGCCTCCGTTGGCAAGTGTGATGGAGTGTGTGACATCCTTCATAGCCGGAGCTGATGTGACATACATCCTCATGAGATGGAAGGACTGGGCACCAAGGCTAGTTCACATTGTCGAAATGTACATGTGTCCATGTCATCATGGAACCTGTCCCAAAGGTGACAGTCTATGTCACGAGGGGGGAGATGTATTCTACGACATGGACGGCAACGACTCATAGGACTCTTTGTCTACCTCGTCCACATCCGAGTCAGAAGACGACGAGGAGTTTAGAGACTGCTACCCAGATTACTGCTGTGTCACAAGCAACTTGTGCCCTTCCCGTGAGACCATGTCCTGGATCTACTCTTTGCCCCCTTCAGTCCAGCGGTGGTTGGTCAGTGGAAGCCCAGGTCCCTTCGTTGCAGGCTTTGCACAATGAGCATACATCACAACAACCATTTCCTAGCCTGACTGTGTATGGACCACATTGAATGCTCCATTACAAGTGGTCGTTCTGTGCTGTCCAATGTCTTCCTTTGTCTCACTATGAATGGAAATATGGTATATTTTCCCATGAAAGTAATAATTGTGTTCCCGTGAATGCATCATGTACAAGTCCATCTTTCGTAGGTATCATTTCAAAGCTTTACTCACTGTTGGGTGCACTATGCATGTCGTTTTAGTTTCATTTGAAATTTTTGTTCAATCTCATATGAAATTAATAGGGATGTGCCCACGCATACAGTCTCTACAACTCCATCTATCACACGTACTATTCCCACAGTACACACAACGGTGGTTGCACTACGCATAACATTTCAACATTCATGGTTGTTTCGCTTACTTTTCCAAGAGAGTAGTAATGTTTTGTCCGTGCATGCATTGTGTAAACATCCATCATTCAGAAGTAATGTTCTCAATCCCACGACATCAATGTTTGCACTGTGTTTGTCATATTAACAGGTGCGTAGGAATAGCGAGTAGTCGGTGAAAATGATTTCACGTTGGACAATCCATTGGTCTCACAACCTTGCAAGACGCGTTATGACTTCGTCCACTAACGGGTCTGTAGACTTCCAGGGTTCCCAAATGTTCGCACAATCTTTGGGCCGGGTTGAAGGCATCCGGTGTCCAGTCACCCAACACATCACTTATGGGGTTGGGGCTTCACCACTAATCTAGATCCAAGGGTAGGGTGCATGTCTCCAGTCGCACTCTTGCTTGACGAGCCTCCACTGTCGCCTTGCTTTGCCCGGTTAAGGCCATGGGACGTCCACAGACCACCCATAGTGTGTAGGCACCCTAGCAGAGGTAGGGCTCCGTCCCCAAGACATTGAAGCGCTGTGAGATGCCAATGGGGAAGGATCTTGCACGTAAGAGAAAGCAAACTACCGCAAACCTTATGTAAGTTGTTGGAACCCAGGGTCGCGGTTCAAGGTTTCATGTCATACATGTTTGTGACCCTTCACACTGCAATGCACTCTTGATGCTGACTAGGGATGTCAGCATCAAAGCGATGTTTCGCGGCATGGAAAAGCGGGTTAATTTGGAACCTCTCAAGATTGCACATCGAACGGTTCGTAGACCTTCCATCGACGTGGAGTGCATCCCTCCCTCCCTCCCTCCCCCCCACCCCCCCCCAACTGGATGCACTTACTACTCCTCGCTGCAAATGTTTCAAACATACGTGACGTCCACGCACTCCGCTTCGTCCGTCTGCTACTGTTTAAAAGGAAATCGCCTAGAAAATTTTCCTATACTATTCAGATGAAATTTCAATTTTTAGGGACCGCACCGGATAATGGCCGATCACGGACGGTTCCGTTCATGAAAACTGCTTTCCAATGCGTAGCCCGATGTGGACATATGGTTGTTTAAATATTGTTTTTTTGAAATTAAGTTCTTACAGTGCGTTACGTGGACATGGAATTCTAATTTCGCGAGCAAGTGGTATGGAATGCATAAAGTTCTCGACCTCTGGAGAATGGGGTTATTAAAGAGCTGTCTGTGGATATGGCGGATCTATCGAGAATTAGATGGGTACACGGTCACACCCCCGTTAATTGTACGTCCGGGTCGACCACTTTTGTGGACGATGTGGAGCATGTATCAAGTGCCTTTCTCGCGGCGCCGAATTTTGACAGCCTTCGTAGCCACGTGGAAGGCAAAAGCTGGGTGTGTACTTTTTTGTGTCTTTTTGTTTTCCGCGGCCGTCAACAGTTTGACGCGGCGGATGAGACACGTCTCTGACTGGCAACCAAATGACTTTCGGCCAAAAACAGGCGTACTGAAATCACCTTTAAAAGTGTGAGGTCAGTTTGCAGGCCCTCGAGCCGCCGTACAAAAGTGAGGTAGCTACGCTGTGCGACGTCTCACCGAATCTGCAATCGTTGGCCCGCAAGATCCCCATCCGTGCTTCTCTGACCGTTCGATTCGTACATGCGAGTTGTTGTCTTTTCATTTTTTCATAAAAGGTTTTTTTTTTTGGTTTTCTGGCCTCGATGTTGTCGAGCGCACAGGGGCAAGTGGGTCGCACTGACCCCACTCCCGTCCTTTCGCGATCCCAGGGGGGAAGACATGCGCGCGACTTCGTGCCATTCCGTCAGCTCCTTTCTGATTTTCCCCTTCCCCTCTCCTCGAGGTCGTGTCCCCTCTCCACGCACAGTTCCCTCGAACGTTTTTCGTTTTTTTTTCCTGCGCAGGGCAGACCACTGCGGAAGTGCGTTTTTATCCGCCGTGCGATAAGGCGTCGGTCGGCTTGGCGTGGCTGCTCAAGCCGACCGGCCGACACGACGCTTATTATTCGCCAATTGCGCAGATGCTTCAACAGCTGCTCCAGCAGCACTTGAGCAGTCGCCGGGTCTAGCACAGCTCTGCAGGTAGGCCTGACACTCCGACACCACCAGGATCAAGCTTGCCTGTCTTCCGTCTGGCCGTCTCAAGGGGTGGTCTTGTCTGCCTTGAAGCGGCGGAGGCGGCGGGCGGCAGTAAGCGTCGTAGTGCATTGAGACTTGCATAGCATCGTCTTTCGCAGCCGGCGGAACTGCGTTGCCACGCAAACTCCCGCTGATCACCACCTTCCCACTTCGGCCAATTGTGTCGCCGCCTGACCCTCCCGCATCTTGTCGCACACCTCCCTTCGCTGTGGGGCGTCACTTCGCGCAGCTGCGGACGGCGTCATGGCCGGCTCACCGCCGCCAACCCGTCCGTCCCGGAGTACCCACGCCGCCATACCTCCGCACAGCTACACCCTCCACGCTTAGCTGCTGCTGCTGCCACCCTGCGCACCCTCTCTCCCAGCCGCTGGCTCTCCATTGGCTGCAAACCGTCGGAGGCATATTTCCTCTCAACGGTGGAGAGCGAGCAGAGTGGAGAGCGAGGAGAGTGGAGAGCTAGCAGAGTGGAGAGCGAGCAGAGTGGAGAGCGAGCAGAGTGGAGAGCGAGCAGAGTGGAGAGCGAGCAGAGTGGAGAGCGAGGAGAGTGGAGAGCTAGCAGAGTGGAGAGCTAGCAGAGTGGAGAGCTAGCAGAGTGGAGAGCTAGCAGAGTGGAGAGCGAGCAGAGTGGAGAGCTAGCAGAGTGGAGAGCTAGCAGAGTGGAGAGCTAGCAGAGTGGAGAGCTAGCAGAGTGGA
>SZWC01001741.1:74565-88228 GCA_023375785.1 Penium margaritaceum | reverse complement strand
CCAACACCACCAACACCACCAACACCACCAACACCGCCCACACTGCCATCACCGCCAAGACCACCAACACCGCCAACACCACCGACACCACCAACACCACCCACACCGCCCACACTGCCATCACCGCCAACACCACCAACACCACCAACACTGCCTGCACCTCCTCCTCCAAAGCCTTCACCTCCGTCCCCCACAACGCGGCCGCCTCCGCCTCCTGTGCCTGTGCCGCCACTGCTTCCTCCACCTTCTCCACCTGTACCCTGGCTGTCCCCACCACCACCACTATCGCCAACACTGCCTCCTCCTCCTTTCTCACCTTCTCCTCCTCCTCCACCTTCCACATTTTCTCCTCCACCTCGCCCACTGCCTCCTCTACCTCCCCCGCTTTCTCCTCCACCAACCCCACGTCCTCCTCCTCCCTCACCTTCTCCTCCTCATGCCCCACCATCTCCTCCTCCACCTTTCCCACTTTCCCCACCCTTGCCACACTTGCCTCCAAGACCACCCCCTGTGAAACCCAGTCCACCAGTGCCAAAACCGTCACCACCCCCATCACCACCTCTTGCACCTGTAGAGCCACCTCCATCACCAACCCCGTCATCTCCTTCCCCACCACCCCNCACCTCCTCCCTCACCCCCTCCCTCATCTCCTCCCACACCTCTCCCATCACCCTCTCCCCCGTCACCTGCCTCACCTCTCCCACCGGCACCACCAGTTCCACCATCGCATCCACCACCACCCCCACCGCCATCACCGACCCCACCAACCCCACCAACCCCACCACTGCCACCCCCTTCGCCATCACGACTGCCGCCGTTGCCGTCACCAAGACCACCACCGCCTTCGCCGCTGACACCATCGCCACCAACCCCAACTCCGCCACACTCCACCCCACCACCGTCACCTGTGACGGCGCCTCCATCGCCCCCTCCAGTGCCACCACCCCCACCACCACCACAACCACCACCACCACCATCGCCACCGTCAGCTCCACCACCCACCCCACACCCTCGTCCACCGCCAAATCGACCGTCACCCCCCCTGCCACCACCACAATCATCCCCACCACTGCCTCAACCACCACCATCGCCATCGCAGCAGCCACAGCCACCGCCGATGCCGCTGGCGTCACCACCGCCATTGCCTGTGCCATCACCATCACCATCACCAACACCATCACCAACACCATCACCATCACCATCACCATCACCATCACCATCACCATCACCATCACCATCACCATCACCATCACCATCACCATCACCATCACCATCACCATCACCATCACCGCCACCATCACCGTCACCGTCACCGTCACCATCACCGTCACTGTCACCGTCACCGTCACCATCACCATCACCGTCACCGTCACCATCACCAGCACCATCACCATCACCATCACCATCACCGCCACCATCACCGTCACCGTCACCGTCACCATCACCGTCACTGTCACCGTCACCGTCACCATCACCATCACCGTCACCGTCACCATCACCAGCACCATCACCATCACCATCACCATCACCGTCACCATCACCATCACCATCACCACCATCACCACTAGAACCACCACCACCACCATCACCTTCACCACACCCACCTCCATCTCTGCCATCGCAGCCTCCTCCCCAATCCATCTTCCCACCGCCCCAGCCACCATCGCCCCGGTCATCTCCACCCTCGCCTGCAGCCCCTCCCACAAGGCCGCCCAATCCACCGGACCTCCCAGCGCCGCCTCCAGAGCCATCCAAGACGCATGTCAGCGGCTTCTTCATCCCCGTCATATCGGCCCTCAGCGTTGTCGGTGTCGGAGCCTTCGTGGTGCTGGCGGTGCGAGTATCCTACACCGTGTCCGCCCTACGCGTTTCGCCTGAGCTGCTGCGACCTCTCCTCTTGCGCTAGGCGCATTGCCAAGCCTGTCCAACCATGTACGAATATCAATTTTGTGTATATCTGCGAGACAGGGTTTTGTTCATTGTTACTGCAGCTGAAGCTGCAGCGCAGCTTCAGTCTCGCCCTCCGTCATTGCGTGCTTGAGCATATCCAAGCCCACTGCCTATAGGAGTGATCTAGGCTCACACGCTCATTGCCACAGCAAGGTAGCCACTCCTTGTGGGCATGAGGGCGCATGTGGTGATCCATGTGGACGTGGACAGTGATTCGTCGCAGGAGGCATCGGCAGGCCAAAGATAGATGCATAGCTGTTGGAGTTGAACTGTGACATTTGGTGAGTACACTGTCCTCTAATGGAATGGCGGTTTTCTCCGACCCTTTGCCTCCCTCTGTCCTACCATTCATTACTTCACTCAGTGGAAATTGGTCCCTGATTTTGAAGTCGACTTCTGACACATCCCTGTCATTGTCTTGTGCCCACCCAAACCCAGATGTGAAGACTAGCCTCAGACGCTGTAGCTAACCATTGCCAGTCAACAATCGAAAGAATGTCCTACTCACAAAGCATATGACATCTTCATGGGTGTAGGTGACCCCGAGCCAGACAACTGCACTCAGCTACTGGAACACTGAGCAATGCTGTAGAACCTCTAAACATTGATTCTGCCGCAGACCATGGGCCCAAAAGGTATGTATTCCTACTCTTGTAGGGTATATGGTCATGACACATCTTGCTCACTGCGATTAAGTGTCTTCTCTTGCCCATCAAGGAGAGGAGACAAGGGGCAGCGCAAACTCTACACTCAACCAGCATTTGCAAGACAGCACTTGGGTCCATACGCCGATGGTTCTCTTTGGTTTATCAGAAACCTGCACAAGTCACACACACACACAGGCATGGCCAGTCTGCGGTGTTCTCAGAGGCCCTCCTCACAAAAGTGCATGCAGACAATGAATCATGGTAAGCCCACAATGCAGGGCATAGTCGTCGCATAAACCACCCCTATGCTCCACATCCCTCCCTTGCACACCCTAGGGACAACCCACGGACAAAAAAGAGTACAGCGTCCTGCCAGCAACCCACACACTCCTCCAAGGAGGACTTCAGTTGCTTTTCCTCTCCGCGCTGGGGCCACAGGGGGGGTCGCCGGGCTCCAGTGCTTGCATCGCAACCGAATGCAACCAATCGTCCTCTGTGGAAAAACCAACGGGACCGAAACCTTGGAGGACCTTGTGATGGGATTGCCTCACATGCCCGCACACACTCTTACACACCCAAATACATCCCTCCCTCCCTCCCTCCCTTGCACTAGTTAGCAGCAGTTTGCAAGCAGTGCACACCAGCTAAGAAACAGTTGCACAAGTCTGTTAACTGTCTCGCACAAGGTCATAAGTAGTCCGCACAAGTTTTTGCAATCGCTCCGCGACCACCTCACAAGAGTTCGCCTCCGCCTGAGTCGTTGCACCTGTGCCTCTGCCTGCGCCTGGTGCCTGCGCTTCTGCCTGCACGTGCACCTCCGCTCATGCCTGCCGCCTGCACCATCCGCCTGCCACCAATTGGCGCCAATCCGATACGAGCTAGCACGAGATTGCACCAGTGGACAACCAGTTCGCCCCAGGTGGGAACCAATTTGCCCCAATTTTGAAACCGGGTTGCACCAGTGGGCAACCAGCTGGCACCAGTTAGAAAACCATTCAAAACAATTTGCAACGAGTTCGCAACAGACTGCAGCAGCTTGCCACCTATTTGCCCTTGGAAGGGCATACTGCGATCACATCACAGAAAGTTCTATTCGTTGTGCTGAACGCCCAAGGAACAAAGACCGTTCTCTGTACATGCACGTCGTGGCAAGCTGCAATCACATCACGGAAAGCGACCCGCCATACCGCCGCTGACAGGCAGACCCTTCCCACGCGACCTGCCGTTGAAAGCGCCTAAAGAACAGCGACATAGGCTCTAGAGAGCTCCATGCCCTCCCCTCCCTCCCTCCCACGCCCCAAGAACCTGTGGGGGTCGTCTCCATTTCCCATTACCTTGCGCACATCAAACGCCTGCCTGAGCCGGCTGGCTCCCAGGGGTAGTCGTTGCCCACAATAAGGGGAGACCGCCCCGTGCCCAGACACTACGGTGCCCACATCCACAGCTGCTCGGCTGTGCTTTTCCTCGCCTGTCACAGCCTGCGCCTGTCCGGAAGGTGTCCGGCCTCCAGCTGATCTGCCACGTACGCCGCGGTGTCGAGCATGTCGCGGATGTTGTGAACAGAGGTTTCACCCCTGGCTAGGTCGAACAACACCCGCACGTCCTTCTTGCGCGTCTCCGCCTCCGCCAGCCCCAGTCCTCCTGGCCTCCTGCCGATGGCACGCAGCAGCCGGCGGTAGGCGGCCACGACTGAGGGATCGCTCAGAGGGAAGGAGTCCTTGACAGACTCGCGAGAGAGCCAGAGCTGTCGGACTGCAGTTGCAGCTGCTGAAGTTGCGGGAGAGGAGGCGAAACTCCGCCGCAGGTGCAATGCGGCCAGGGAGGCGGTCGCCATGGCCATGGCGTTGGTGGACGTGGATGAGGATCTGGACTGACCACCTTATCTCAGACACGCAGCTCGAGCACACCACTGCCCCATGCAGGGTCTCCTCGCTCGACAAAAACGATAAACGTTTGAAAAAGGCTAGACCAATGTCAATTTTACGTGGCGCAGAAAATATATGCCGCGTTTCCGTTCATTTAGAGTAATGCCAATATGCTGGTCCAGCGCAATACTGAATATGTGACAACCAACTCAAAATTTGCAATGAACGTTTCTTTGCATAAAATCCAGATCTGCCCCTTTCCTGGCTATCTAAACTGCGCATGTGGGGTCTGGATGACTGGTGAAGTGTTTAAAATGAAATAAACAAAACAAGTGGTCATCATGAAAATATAGTTTCTGAATTACTAATGGTTTTGCAACAAAATATGTGTGAGCCACACATCAGAACATTAGGAACTTACTCAACGTATTCAATATCTCAAAGGTTTTATTTAAAAATTTTGTATGTGGGAAAAAAGTCCACTAGAACCACCTTTAAGAAGTAATAAAGCACAATCATGATATTTTTTCTCGAAAAAAAATCCGGATATGGTTAAAAAATAACAAACAAGAAGTTATGAAATTATTTCTATTTTCAATCAAATAAAATAGTTAAAAACGAAATGATTTTGTCATAAATCCGCAGCAATAGGGTATCTATAATTTGTATCCTCAAGTTTTGTGGGTTGTGATTCATTGCAAAAGTTGCTAATTCTTGAAAAACAATTCTCCCACTATCATCGTAAATTTTTTGTAAAATAATTTTCTCTCTATACAGTAGTGTTCCTTCATTTTGTGTTCAAAAACATTTAGGGGGTGTAACATTGATTCACGGTCATATTAGAATTATTTCTCTGTTTTCAAATTCCTACAAAATGACCCAGGATTGTACCTTTAATTTCAATTTTAGTAGCCTTTTCTCTACATTCAGAGGCCCTTGTTCAACTCCGTGCCATGTGTGGACTACTAATTCATCGAGTTTGTGCATGCTTCTCTCTTGTTTGCCTTTGAAAGGAGGCAAACAGGCAAGAATCTTGATTTTTCAAGAGTGGATGATGCACACTACCACGTTTTTCAGGTTGCGTGGGTGTTGAGCAGTAGAGCTTCGTATAAAAAATATTTTTATGTTTTCAAGAAAATTCAAAAAAATTTAAACCCATCCCTTAACGTTACACATTTCAAAACAAATAAAAAGTAAGAAAAATAACGGAAAACTATAGCATGTTGTTAATATTTATTTTTAGTCACTGAATTAATTATTGAAACTAAAAAAAATTTATATTTGAATGCGTCCAACCCGTTTGTTTCATTATCTTTATGTAAGAAACAAATAAGAGGATTTTTCCATTAGTATCAAATGCTTCAAAGTCATGATGTAAGGTTAAGTCCTTGGTTTTAGTGTTAAGAGTTTCAAATTAACTACATCTAAACTTAGCATTAATCATGGAACCCATCCCTTCTACCAAACTTTAATAAATCACTCATTGCATTTTTTTCTACTATCAACATTTCCCAAATCATAATAGTTTTTTATTATTCCTCCATCACATGTATCTTGACATTGCATAGAGTAAGAAATTCTCCTTTCACATGTGTAACATCATGAACGGTTGGGTTATGAAGAAAAAAAGTTTTGTTTATGAATCTAATTTATGTGTGACATTTTGATAGACCCAATATTCATCACTAAGGTGCAAATTAGTTCTTCACCTTATTCAAGTGTGAATAATCAATCATAATCCTTCTTTTTATAGTAAGCTTGATTTGTAACAGGTTCGACAAAATCCTTCACTGACTAGGCCAAAACAATTGTGGTGAAGGGTCTCCAACCCTCAAGTCATCCCATCTCACCGCACACCATCCCAGATGACCTCGTACAAGCCACGTGGCTCCTTTGACCGGTCGGTGTGGTAATGGCACGCTGCAATATTTATCTATGAGAACATCAACAAAAGTCCGCTAATGGAAAGATTATTTCGTATACATAGATTTATTCAAAACATGATGGTTTTCAATTCGAAGGGTGAAAAATTTTCATTGTTTCACATAATGGAATAAAAATTTATGCCACAATCAACCACATCTAAGAAGTCACACCAAACATTAAGCCACAAGTGTAAGTATGATTTTTGATTATTGAAGATCTCATTTCATCCATGTTAATGCTCAAAGATTGTCAAAACATTGTGGAGAATTTTAACTATGAATTCGATTTCGATTTTTCAGAGTTAAAGAAAATTCAATGATTGGAAATTATTTTCAACCTTGCATTCTTAAGTAAAAGATTGATGGTAAATTGTGCAACGGTTTGCGCTATGAGGCTTTTTTTGTGATGCATGTTTCACTAGTTGCTTACATTACATTTTTTTAGGTCGCATATGAACATGAAGATCCATCAACATGGCTAGATCAATTCCTTTCCTTCATAATAGTGTGTACATAGTCGTTCCTTCACTCATGTCCCACAATTAGATGAGAGAATATGCGTGAAGAGATCGATTTTTCTGCATGAAAAAGGAAAAAATGGATTTAAACTTAAATTCATCTGCCAAAAAGATGAGCAGTGAATGTGATTATACTAAAAACAACATAAGTCCATGCATGAAATTATTTAATGAGTCATGATGTATAGGTGTGGGTTGTTTCCCCGACATAAACGACTTTCACAATTGAACAACTGAGCATTACCTTTTGCTTCATTTATGGTTCATCTCTGAACGTTTTTTGGATGATTTATTTGATGGACCATTTTTACTTTGGCCAACTATTTTGCATTTGGAATTTATACCCTAGTTTCCTTTTTCCTTTTTCCAATATATTTTGAGGCACCATAAAAACTCAAAACTACAATGTAGCGGGAGTGCGGGTTCGGCCCATCCTCCTCGCTGATGCGAGGGGTGGTTGCGCACCACCCCTAGCGTCAGCGATGGCTGGCCGGCGGCCAGCAATTCGCTGGCCGTTGGCCAGCTCGCTTCCGGCCGGCTGGACGGCCGGCGGCCAGCCAAGCGACCGGCCGGCCACCGGCTGGCCAGCCGCCAGCCGCCGATCGCAGCCTCAGCCGGATCGACGGCTGAGAGGCCACGAGGGCCTCGAGGCGAGGCCTCGTGGCCTCGTGCCCTTGTCCCCCCTCGCCCTCCTTGCAAACGAGCAAGAGGGGACGAGGGATAGGGGGAGCGAGGGGGAGGTTGAAATAGCTGGCGCGAAATCGCCAGCGTGCCTCGCACGCAACGATTTCGCGCCAGAACGACAAAACGAAACTCGAAGTTTGTTTATGATGAACTTCGACGTAAAACAAATGGAATAACTCGTGCGAACACACGAGTTCGAGGTAAAAACCCTAGGTTTGGGTGCCAAAACCAGGGGTTTGGTTAAAAACGGAAATGGGCCTCCGGAGACTCGAAATATTCGAGTCTCTATGCTCTGGGTCGTTGATGACGATTGCCCCTCAGTCTCGCGAAGGGGGTAAACCTCTGACGCGGACTGAGAACGCCATTCTGCGAACTCCGACGAAGACTTCAGAGCAGGAGCTAGAGATCCAGCCCGTTATAGTGGTTCTCAAAGGTAGACGACCCTCGCAACCAAGGGTTCGACGGAAACGGTGGCTACGACCTAGATAAAACGCCGCCGGCAGCTACAAGCAGCAACTGAAACGCCAGAAGGGACTACAGCATTAACACTTGACGGATTGAAGCGCCGTAAAGTGCGTTGGAGAGCTGGAAAAACTCTCTACTTGTTGGATGTTTTTCTTCCAGCCTCTCCACACTTTCAAGGGGCTAGGAGGATTTTTGTGGGGCGGGTTGGGGAGTTCTCACCTCTAAAACCACAAAATCCTCCTCATTTCCAAGGCTCCTTCAAACCTCTTTCATGCAAAAAAAATTGGGACAGCATCCCTCCCCATGCTTAGGGACTCTCACGACCTGAGGGCACCCTAAAAAGAAGGAGGGTGCCACCTTGAGGACTTTTGGCGGCTCCCCCAACGCCGCCGGCTCAAGGAGGACGCCCCCAAGGGGCACAAGACGCGCAAAGAAGACTCAAGAGGAGGCCAAGGAAGACAAGAAGACAGGAAGAAGACAAAAAGCTAGAAGAAGGATTGGAGGAATTGCTAGGAATTGTGTAATTCCTCTCCTTTTGTTTGTCCTAGCTTTGTGAGCGGTACTCACACTTCTTGTCAATTCCTTGTATTGTAATTTTCTGTTTTTCTAGGTACTAGTGCTTGCCAATCGCCGTGAGTCACGGCTTAGGAAGTCTAGTTCCAAAATCCACGACCTTGTGCCAACGTGGCAGCCTAGGAAAATAGAAATATAAATTGAAATTGCCTCACCGATCGTGAGAGCAACGTCTAAGGAGGCGATTCCTCTTCGTTGTGGGGTGATCCTCACAACAACCTTCACGTGTTAGTCGTACGAGCAACGGGATGGCAAGTGCCGGACCGTCTAAGGTCAACAAGGGCAAGGTGGTGACGTTCTCACCACACGCCCTTGGCGGACTCCAAGTTTTGGGAGCCGCCGCCGCGAGCACGGTTGCCAACCCCAAGGCAACCGTACCGCCTAAGGCAACCGTGTCGCCTAAGGCAACCGTGCCGCCGAAGGCAACCGTACCGCCTAAGGCAACCGACGCCAACCTCAGCGACACCGAGAAGCGTGCGGAGGCAGCAAAGGTGCTCGACGAGCACGTCGACGCGCACATGGGTGACCCCCATGCGACGGACGACGCGATGGAGGAGGATCTTCCGGAGGAAGACCCCGACGAAGAGCACGACGCCGACGATGGCAAAGGCGATGAGGATCGCGACCATCGCCATCGTCGTGTGGCGAACTCGAGCCGATTGCTCGAGAAGGGAAAGGCACCCGCCGCATCGCCTGAAGTTGCCGGCTACAGCGAGACGGCGGAGAGCAGCAAGGGCGCCGAAAGAAGTCACACGGGAAGTTCTCGCGAGAACGAGCCGGACGACGACGCCGCAAAAGCAATTCGCGATGGCCGTCGTAGGCTTGCGGAGTTTGCTACTGAGGCGGCAGGTTGACTGAAGATCACCACCGACGGTGGAGATACGGCACCACATGGAGGAATGGGGGCGGACCCCCCTTCCTACGATGTGGCCGCGATGGGGCAGGGCAGCGCCCACTCGGGCGTTGTCGCCGACGATAGTCTCCTCCAAAAGGTGGGACTCCTTGGAGGCATGTACGCGAACCGTACCCTCTTGCAGTGGGTAAGGGTGCACGGACAACGCAAGGCCCTCGAGGCTATCGCCGATGCTCTTACGACATCTGAGCTCAAGTTCGCGTTCGCCAACCTACTGGCCCACGTCGGGAAGAGCATCACGGACCTTGACCGTGATCATCAGCTGCAGCGCCTGGCCGCCCATGAGGCAAGCCGCCGATGCAATGACCTCGACAAGGCGTTGCAAAGCGTGACCCAGGTGCGGATGCAACAGCAAGTGCAGCGTGCCGCAGCTGCGGATGCCACTGCGGGTGGCAGCGACGAGTTGCCTACCTCGACGACTTCGGGGTCGGTCATAAACACGTCCTTCCTCCATAGTGTGGACATCTTCCGGAAGGGCGTGAAGCTGACCGACTAGCTAAACCGCATGGAGCACGTTCTACGTGTCCACAAGGCTTTACTCAGCCAGTGGGGCGACCTTGCCACGACGCGGCTTGAAGACAAACTTTTCAAGTACATGGTCAAGGAGTGGAATGCGCAGAAGCCGCACCTCGAGTGGCAGCCCTTACCGTGGCAGGCTTTCTGCGCGATCATGCGCAAGAAGTGCACCCAACGTGAGGAGGCGCAGCGGGCCTTCTAGAAGATCAAGGAGTTCAGGCAGCTGGGTAGCTCGCTCGAATCCTACTTGAGCGAGTTCACCGCACTCGTGGAGGAAGTTGAAAGCTTCACCGAGGGCGATGGGACTCAGACGTTCAAGTACCCAGAGTGCATGCTGCTGGAGTACTTGCGTGATGGTCTCGCTAGCGAGAAGCTGAAGGACAAGACCACCACAACAGCCACTGGCCAAGCTTGGACAAGCTGGAGGGCGTTGCGCGACTACATGAGCGAAGTGTATTCGGCGAACCCGAAACACTACTCTGATGCACGGCCGAACGCGCGTGCACATCAGGGGTGCGACATGCACGTGGACGCTGCAAGGGCTGGTGGGTCAGCCGGACAGCAAGGCGGGGCCAAGGGCAAGCAGCCTACAAACCCTCCAGCCAAGAAGGCTGGTGGACACAAGGGTCCCAACAACAAGCGCAGCCGCGAGAATGACGAGCTGCAGGCGGCGCGTGAGCATCGCAACACAGCCTTCCGCGAAGGGCTCTGCCACAACTGCATGCAACCGGGCCACTTTAGGGCTCAGTGCCCTGAGGCTGCTGGTGGTTGACAAGAGGCCGCGGCGCTAGCTGTAGTAGCAGCACTTCGTGGGGATGGTGCAGTAGGAGGCCGCGGACAAGGCCGTGGACAGGGTCGCAGTCGCGGTAATGGGCCCGGCCGGGGTAACGGACAGGGCCGTTGGGCGGGTTTTCCCCACCCTGAGTGACGTCAGTGGGGACCACTCAGGGGTAAAACAGGATCACGAGTGTGAGTTCATGTTTTTAGACGAGGATGTTAAACAATTTGAGTTTTTGACGAGTTCAAATTTCTCTGTTGTTTTCTCCCCTCTCATTGAACCTCATTCTGCACTTGCTGATCGACATTGCCCACTAATTCTTGCATCACCAGACAAGATGCATGACCGAACCTGCTTAGTGGTGGCGATACCAACCACTGTGCAAGAGTTGTGTAACACAGTGATTGAATCAAACGCCCTCAAAGCGATGAGTTCAATCACTTTCGCTGTACCTTAAGTCGACGATTTCGACCCAGTGAAATTTAAAGACTGGAAGGTGCTGGCCGAATTCACACGTGCCCACAAGATGTGGACTCGAGTGGGTGAATCATGGGAGTTGCGACGCCCGTCGTACAAATTCCGTGTTTATCACAAACTCGGCTTACCGTCGTCGAGTCTTTTCACTCGGAAGAGTGGAGGCAACATGACGATGCAGTTCAAAGGACACCTAGTTGGTGCTCCCGTGAACGTACTGGCTGACACTGGAGGGGAAGACTCTTTTGTTAGCGTTGGTTTTACCCGACAGGTTAGCGTGAAGTACGAGCCATCGAATGGCGCAGTTGTTGTTGGTGACAACCGTACGGTACCCGTGATCGGTACTTGTAAAGCAAAAAATTGTATTGAAGGGTACACACAGAGTGTCACGTTGAAGGTACTCAACCTTCTTGACCCGTTCGATGTGGTGCTAGGGAATCCCTGGCTTCACGACAACAAGGCTCTAATGTGCTTTGAATCAAAGCGCTTGATCCTCCGAAAAGGACAACGTCGCTTTACATTGATTCCGAGTACGGAATTATCACCGACCCGACTCAAAGTCCATGCCAGCTTGTCTGCAATGCAGGTCAAGAGACGTATTCGACAAGGTTGTCGATACTTCTTGGCTCAGCTGCAGAAAGTGGAGGATGAAGTGATGGAAGACACGCCACAAGAGATAAGATCTCTATTGGCGGAGTTCTCGGATGTGTTCCAAGACCCACCGGCTGGGCTTCCACCAGAAAGACACATGGGCCACACGATTATGCTGCAACCGGAGGCGACTCCTCCGTTCAGACCCATGTATCGCCTTAGTCCAGCAGAAAGGCGAGAGGCCGAACGCCAAATCAAAGAGTACCTTGCAAAAGGATGGATTGAGCCAAGTAGCTCGCCGTACGGTGCGCCGATCCTTTTTGTGAACAAAAAGGATGGTGGTTTACGCATGTGCGTAGATTACCGGGCGTTGAACAAGCTGACGGTGAAAAATCGATTCCCCCTTGCCGCGGATTGAGGACCTTTTTGACCAACTCCAAGGCGCAAAAGTATTTTCGTCCTTGGATTTGTCTCAAGGGTACCATCAAATCCGCATCACGGAAGATGATGTGCCCAAAACCACGTTTCGAACGCACATGGAGCACTATCAGTTCCGAGTGTTATGCTTCGGGCTTACAAATGCCACGGCAACCTTCCAAGGAGAAATGAACCGAACGTTCGCCAAGCAACTCGGACAGTTTGTCTTGGTGTACCTGGATGATATCCTGGTTCTCTCCAAAACAATGGAAAAGCACATAGAACATCTACGCGAAGTTCTCGCAATCCTTCGGGAACAGAAGTTCTATGCAAAAGTGAGCAAGTGCAAGTTTGCACAAGATGAGCTCGAATACCTTGGACACATCGTCGGCAAGGACGGCATCCGCGTCGACCCACGAAAAGTCCAAGCCGTTGTGGACTGGCTACGCCCCGAAAATGTTGGGCAGATTTGGTCTTTCCTCGGCCTTGCAAACTACTTTCGACGGTTTATGCAAGGGTATTCGACCCAAGTAGCACCGCTAACCAGGCTCACGCGAAAAGACGTGCGTTAGGAATGGACATCTGATTGCGAGAACTCTTTTCTCAAAGTCAAAGAGCTTCTCTCCATGGCGCCCATCCTAGCTCTTCCGGATCCATCGCAACCGTGGGAGGTTCGATGTGATGCATCGGTAGTAGGACTAGGAGCCGTCCTCATGCAGAACGGTCACCCAGTTGCGTATGAGAGCCGGAAGCTCATACCCGGGAAAACGCGGTACACGACTGGGGATCAAGAGCTCCTTGCGGTAGTACACGCTTTCAAGATGTGGCGTTGCTACCTTGAGGGTGCTGAAGGGGGTGTGACGGACGTGACCGACCATAATCCATTGGTGTTTTTCCAAACGCAACCGAACCTGTCAAGACGACAGGCGCGTTGGAGCGAATACCTGAGTCGATTCTCGTTCACATGGGAATATCGGCCAGGATGCATCAATGTGGCCGATCCACTAAGCCAACAACCTGTGGAAATTAAAGCAACCACCGGCATCAGTGGGTGTTTTATGGCCATTGCAACAGCAACCGTACAACCACCAGATCCCCCTACACCTCTGCGTCAACCACCACGAGAGATTATCCATTACAACGGTTTTGTAAACAGGATCCGGATGGGATACTGTGTGGATTCTTGGTTTCAAGACTCTCGAAATCTGGATAAATACGGCTTGGTGGAGGCCGCAGGAATCTTCTGGCACGGAGAACAAGTTGTGCCAAACTCGGGAGACCTTCGAGCAAAGGTTATCTCCCAGTTCCACGACCCGCCGGTCGCAGGTCACGTGGGACCCCGAAAGA
>SZWC01001741.1:15857-28487 GCA_023375785.1 Penium margaritaceum | reverse complement strand
TAGACCCTCCTTGCTCGTCTCCTACGCGAAGCGAATTCGCGTAGGAAATTGGCAGGGAGGATCGGATGGCTGCGCGTGATCCGCTCCACGCGGACACGCGCAAGTGAAGTTCGGAGCTTCGAACTTCGCTTGTTCGAAGGATCGGGCTCCAGCCACCCATGGGACCTGAACAGTGGGCGAAATTAAAAAAACCCTAGTTTATTGAACTACCCATTGAACGGGCACTAGTAAAATTCCAAATGCCCCAAAAATGGGAGAATATAAGAAACACTAAATTGGAATTCTAAAATTGAGCGAATGTTCGAGTCAGTACGGTACCCCAAACACATTCAGACTCTACAGTGACACACTAGCATCACCGGCTAGTCAAGCTAGGCAAGTTTAGGCCTCCTGAGACGCCGGAACATGTAACCGGGCGTCCGGGTCTCAGCCACACGCAGACTACACGTCTGTCAAAAGGTTACTAAGACTAGACCAATCAGTGCAGGGTCTCCCGAGGTACCGGCACAAACCACCGTGTACCCGGGTCTCGACCATAGAGAGAGTGTACAACCTGTCAGAGGCAATATGCAGTCAATCTTTGTGGGTCTCCCGGAGCACTGGCACAAACCACCAAGTGCCCGGGTCTCAACCACCGAGAAAACTCTACTAGACACATATGGGTAAACTGAGCTGCTAGAATGCACCATTCATGTCACACAAGGAGTAATGTAGCCACTGGAGAACCATCAGCTCAAACTAGGAGACTCTCCCTAAATAAGGCTACATGATAGCTCAAAGCCCATACACCAACACTCCCCCTGGGCTGCAAGAGCTGTCGACAAGGTACCAGCTGAGAAGATACAGACGTTCCCCCGTGATGAGAGAGTCCTGAGAACATGAATGCCAACACCAATGTGCTAGGATGCATCTGCTACCCCTGCATGTAGAAGGCTGTGAACCTATCGCCTATAGATAACACTACATCTCCTCCTGGCTCAAACGATCGTGGGAAGAACAATCCAACAATGATCACACCTGACAATAGCTGGGGATGTGAATATGACATCAGAGAGATGAGGATGAGGCTACAATGGCTACCATGTGCACATCTCGCCCATGCACTGTCTAACGCCTGTCACTCACCACATGGAAGCTGCCAGAGATCCCAACTGGCAGGATCCTGGGTATCACTCTCATCATACTCAGAGGGTGCAGGAGTGGAGAAGACGCTGCCAAATGCTCCATGGCTGAGAGAGGAGAGAGAGGCTGATCCCCCCACATCTGGGGGGTGCCAAAGGTCCCAACCAGCAGACTCCAGAGCAGTACTGGTGGAGAGGATGGTGCTGGAGGGTCTGCAGGTGGAGGGTGGAGACGGAGCCGGGTCTGTGTGCGTGGAGCTCGTCACTGCAGGCGATGTAGGGACTACACACTCCAACGAATGTAGGTACTCCTGTGCTGTGACCAACTCACCCTAGAGACAAGAGGCATGAAGGCGCAGATCGACATGATCCTCCGGAGAGACTGTGCGAATCTCATACTCTACATCCTCGAGCACCGCCACCACCGCACTGTAGGTGGTGGACAAGGAGTCAACCAATCCACGGAACACAACGACCTCCATCTCTGCTGTCCGAAGGTGAGCGACTACGGGTACTGTGCCTCCTGAAGCAAGACATCTCAAAACGTCTAGGGACTGTGACAGAGGGTCACCTGAGGTACATGGACGAGGGACAATCTCTGTGGGAGGAGGCGTGAACGGCTCGGGAGTGAAGAGGAATGGACCAGGAACGGAGAAGGAGGATGGAGGTGAGCTGAAGGCTGTCCCAAGGCTGTCCGGGGTGTCGTCATTGCTCACTATCTCAGGATCCCCATCCTGTGAGTCGCTGTCCGAAGGTGCTGTGGAACTGGACTCAGAATCATCGGGGCTGTGTCCACTGCAACCCTCTCTGAGCATCTCGGCTAGCGCATCCTGTAGTGCACGCAACCACTGCTCTGCATCCCTCAGCTCACACTCTCTAGACATCTGTATGTAGTCGCTCCTCCCCATGTACCCAATGAAGATGTCACCGGGAGCATCGTATGGTGGAGGGGCATCACCGGACAATGGCTCTCGAATGGTAGTGATGTAAGCCTCCTGCGCACTGATCTGGGAGCGCATCTCGTCCTCCTCAGCTCGGCATCTCGGACAGTAATGACTAAGTGCTGTCGGACTGGTGAAGGGAACTGACCCTGTAGTCCCTGCCTAAGATCAAGTGCCCTCCCTAAGATCTCTCACGTCATAAAGGTGTCTCTCTCAGCTGCTGCACGATTGTTGACAACTGAGGGGACAACAGACACAACTGATGCGGTCGATGAAGCTGAGGTTGTCGATGTGGCTGTTGCTGACGGTGTAGCTGATGCTGCCGATGCAGCTGATGCTGACAGTGTGGATGCTGCTGCCAATGCATCTGATGCTACAGATGTAGCCAATGCTGCTGATGCAGCAGATGCTACCAATACAACAGATGCTGCCGATGCAGCTAATGCTGACGGTGAAGCTGGTGGTGCTGATGCAGATGGTACTGATGATGTACGTGGTGCTGCTTATGAAACTGGTGCTACCGATGTAGCGGATGGAACTGATGCTGGAGGTGCTGTAGATGATGTCGTTGCAGTAGATGTAGCTGATGTCTCAACAGGTGATGCTGCAGAGGATGTAGGTGCTATCGCTGAGGGAGAAGATGGAGCTGATGCAGCATCTGGAGCAGACGATGATCGTAAAGGTGCCGACACCGTCCACACAGAGGATCCTGATGAACACGTCGACCCCAATGACAAAGCTGGTGCACCTGGTGGAGACGATGTGGTCAGTGCAGCTAACGTGGCTAGCAGAGCTGGTGTGGAAGATGAAAGCGCTGTAGAGGCACCAGATACAGCTGGTGCCGTCGGTACTGAGGGTGTAGTAGATGCACCTACCACAGGCATCGCTGTAGTACTCACTGCTACCAAAGGCATCGATGCAGCTCGTGTGGTCAATGTAGCGGATGAGACTAACACTCAGGACGAAGCCGAGAGTCCAGATGACGCTGATGCTGCAAAAGCTGCGGATGCTACAGATGACATCAGTGCTGGCACTGCAACGGATGCAGCAGGTGGGGTAGCTGATACAGGAGGTGCAGCTGTCACAGCCGATGCAACAGGTACTGTAAGCGGTGTAGGTGTTGTAGGAGAAGCTGATGCCGATGAAGCTGTGGATGCCGCAGATGACGCTGATGTTGTGGCTACTGGTGAAGAAGCAGATGGAGCAGGTGGTGCTGCTGGTGTAGCTGTCACAGCCGATGCAGCTAGTACTGTAAGCGAAGCAGGTGCTGAAGGAGAGGCTGATGCCGATGAAGCTGTGGATGTAGCAGATGACGCCGATGCTGCGGCTGCTGGTGAAGAAGTAGATGGAGCAAGTGGTACTGCTGGTGTAGAGAGGGCCGATGCAACTGGTATTGTAAGCGGTGTAGGTGCTGTAGGAGAGGCTGATGCCGATGAAGCTGTGGATGTAGCAGATGACGCCGATGCTGTAGGTGCTGGTGAAGAAGCAGATGGAGCAGGTAGTGCTGCTGGTGTAGCTGTCACAGCCAATGCAGCTGGTACTGTAAGCAAAGCAGGTGCTGCAGGAGAGGCTGATGCCGATGAAGATGTGGATGCAGTAGATGACGCCGATGCTGCAGCTGCTGGTGAAGAAGTAGATGGAGCAAGTGGTGCTGCTGGTGTAGAGAGGGCTGATGCAGCTGGTACTATAGAGGATGCGGAAAGTGTGGATGTAGACTGTGTGGATATGTCTGAAGCTGTGGAGGCTGCAGAGGACACTGCTACAGGCGATGCAACAGGTGGGGTAGCTCGTGTAGCAAGCGCATGAAGACGTGCTGGAGACGAGACGAGCAGAACGCGCTGGGCGACGACGACGTCGTCGAGCAGGAGGCTGACTGGGAGGGGGTATGACACCAGTGGAGCGGAGGATGGAGAGAATAGTTGCAGATTGAGAGGAAAGGTCCGGTGTAGCTGGAGAAGGTCCCTTAGAGGAGGAGGAAGAGGATGAGGACGACGCGGAACATGAAGAATCATCCTGATGGGAGAAGAGGTGGTCCTTGACCTGCTGCATCATCTGCCGCAGACTCTGGAGCTCGGTGTATAGGACTGCCAGAGTGCCGGTGTGAGGAACGAACGAATAAGGGAGGTCCGGCTGCTGTGGAGCATGAGGAAAATCACGAGGCTGGAGCCATGGTGGATGCCACCCACTAGGACGCAAGTGGCACTGGCGCCAACCATGGCGTCCATCGCCACAAAGTGGCAGGCAAAACCACGAAGAGCTGGATCCTGTCGTGGAAGAAGATGACCAGTCCTTTCAGAGGAACGGTGGTGAGGATGGAGAATGCCGTGTCCCGGCGGTGTAGAGACCGACCACGGGAGCGGCTGGAGAGCAGCATCACTAAGAGGTGGTACCGGCCGCCACACCTCGACCCCTGAAGGCAGAGGATGATGCAGATGAGCGTGAAGAACGCCCTGTCTCGGTGGTGACGAGAAGGACCATGGAGAAGGCTGACCAGAGGGTGGAGGTGGTCCGGAAAACAAGCCGTCAGGCTGATGATACGCGGAGGCATGTAGAGAACCGGGTCCGATCGGAGTAGAAGGCGCCCATAGAGGAAGCTGGCCAGGGTACCCAGGAGAGGGTGGTGCCAGATGTCGGGTCAGTGTGCCGGTAGGCTGGTGACATGGCGGAGCGATGGGAACGCTCTGTCCTGGCGGTGTAGAAACTGACCACAGGAGTGACGGACCAACACCACCATGAGGTAGTGGTGCCGGTGGTAGAAGCACTGCGCCCGGAGGCAGCTGGCGATGAGAGGGAGCGTAAGGTACGCTGGCTCCCGGCGGTGTGGATGCAAGCAACGGGAGCACATGGCCCGGGAAATCACGTGGAGGTGATCCCGGCTGCTGCCTCAGTGGGTCCGAGGGTCGCGGAGGAAGATGGTGAGAGTGCAGAACACTCTCTGTAGGCGATGTACGAGTCACGTGTGTGAGGTAGGGGCCAGGAGATGGCCCCGTCCAAGGGAACATCGTGTGATGTGATGGGGGTGAGAGGTGCTGTCACTATTCCTAGTAAATGCAGAGATGAGGGACAAGAGCCCAGAGTCGGTTGAACTAGATAGAGGAGGCAGGCTGTAGTGCACGGTAGACGTGCTAGAAGTGAGAAAGAAAAGAAAGAAAATGAAAACGTGGTGGAAAAATCCCCCCTGCCAATGAACGAAAACACTAGTTGTTTTTTTATGGTTTTATTTTGTGACATGAAAAAGTTACAGAAATACCACCTGGGTTATCGGGTGCCTAGTTTTTCTCGATTGCCCCTTTGTGACCTAATAACTCGCTTTTGTTCCTGGATGAAGTGGCCGGGTCAAGTCCAGAGCGAAGAATAAAAATGAGAGCCGTCAACTACCCACGATCGCGTGGGTGACTTCGCAGTGGCAAAATGCACCCGCGACCTTCGCGTGGATGCGAAGTCATCCACGCGAGGTGCTGACGGTGACGTCAGCAGGATTGGAGGCGAGCGAGAGCCAGCGAGAGCCAGAGAGGGACAGCGAGAGCCAGGGAGAGCCAGCGAGAACCAGAGAGAGCGCGAGAGCCAGCGAGAACCAGAGAGAGCGTGAGAGCTAGCGAGAGATAGAAAGAGCGTGGGTTGAGCGAGAGAAAGGGAGAGAGGTGTCAGAAGAATGCAGTGAGCGAGGACGGCAGCAGCAGAAGCAAGCAGAAGAAATAACGTGACTCAGTTGAGTGACGGCAGCACCAAGGTGAGAGCGGTCCCAAGGAGTTAGTCGGAAGGCCTCAAGAGAGACGAACAACTGGAGCTCCGAGGTGAGCGGAGGGTAGTGGGAGAACGGGAGAGCAAAGCGAGAGATGCGTCGGGAGTGAGCGAAAGGTCAGGAGTGACGAAACGAAGAGAGATATGGGAATGGTGGACGAAGCGAGTGGATGCGAGAGGCGAGGAGAGCGAGGACACGGCGGCGAAGCCACGGAACCAAAGGGAACAGGATGTGCAGAACTGTTCTGATTAATTCGAGGGAATGAACATCCTCGGTAATATATCGCAGAACAGGACAAAGACTAGAGCAACGGCTTCTTTTCCGCTAGCCGGACGCGGTTGCGACGTGGTCGCAATTATTAGGGGCGGCTCGCTTCAGGGTTCTTGATCGTGACCGACAATCCGTTGGCGAGGTGGTTCGTGCTGATCCGGTGCGGGACCGGAACCTGAACCTTATTCAGAGCTCGGATTATCCGAGGGAGTAGGTCAGTGTTGACTTCAATATTCCGACAGCCCCCCTGAAGTCAACACTGGAGAGGACGTGGTGCACAGGTCAGATACAGGGATCGCCAGGTCTTGGAGAAGGCTTCGTCTGTTTGCCTGATGAGTGGGTGAAGAGAGTGATGAGTGGTGAGGATGAGCGCCTCCTTCAGAAGGGCTTCAACCGAGTCGGCACCAAGAAGGGATATTGAGTTTAGGAGACCAAGGAGCACCTGTCGGAGATTGAACTGGGGAAATTGGAGTCTCCCCAGGTTGAGTAGCAGTTCTATTGATGGTAGTTTGTGGAACCATCTCTTTTCTTGTGAAGTTGGGGGGAGTCCCGTAGGCACTCTGCAAGATGAGCACCAATATCAGTTAGTGCTCGTCTAGGTGTTGAACAGTCAATGAAGTAGATTGGCTTCACTACGGGTTGAACACGAAGCAGAGCTGTGACTGTGTTGTTGCTCATGGTCTGCTCCAGTGCAGGGAGTGCCAAGAGGAACCGTTGATTCATCAAGGCCTTTTGGTGAGATGGCCTTGATGGTGATGCTGTTCCAAGGGGATACCGTCGAGAGCTCATTCTCCTTGGTATGATCCCTTAGAGCGGTGATGGAGATGACGGTGGTGTAGGATGTTGGGGATGAAGGAATGAAGGGCGCTGCCACGACGCCGCGCTCAAAGAGTGCTCTGCCACAGCAAGCTCTGTGAGTCCAAGGGAAGTGCAGAGAAGCGCAGGGACTCAGGTAGTCAGGTCCATGGATACATCGGCTTGTCCCACCGGTTAGCTTAATCAAGCAGGGAGACGGGTGGTGTCCGGGTCCAGTGGCGTGTTGACTTTGCCTTTGTTGACTGCCTTCTGCTACAGATGCAGGTGCTGGAGAAGAAGTGGGTGTGGTACCCACGTGCGCAGGAGGAAGGGTATCAAGAAGCAGGAGGTTGTCTGGTGCTTTGAGGAGAAGAGAGGAGGGGAAGAAGGGGGCTTGGAATGTGCAGGGATGGAACCTCGTGCACGGAGGGCAAGGCCAGCTTGGGTGCAGGCCACCGCAAGGTAGGCGGCTCAGCTGGGAAACTTCTGATGCCGAGAGAGGGGACTGAAGAAGATGCTTGCGGAGCGATGATGGAGTGGGCGCAGGGGCGAGCCTCGTGCGCTGCAAAGAAATCGGCGTGGGCTCAGGTCGCCGTCAGAGTGGCGGTTTGACCGGGCGGGTCCGTGTGCCGAGCTGAGTTGAGGAAACGCAGATGATGACGGAGGAACGATGGTTAGCGGAGTGGGTGCAGGGGTGAAACCACGTGCGCTACAAAGTAGAGGAGTAGAATGCGGCAAGAGGAAGGCAGTAGCCAACGCGCCGCGATAAATCTGCTTCCGGCGTGGGTGCAGGCTGCTGCGAAGCGGGTAGCTAGCTCGTGCAGGTCCGTGTGCTGGTCGCAGATGTAGATGATGAAAAGGGGGGGGGGGGTAAAGGCTGATGAACAAGGAGTGGGCGCAGGGGCGAAACCACGTGTGCTACGGAAGTTTTCGGCGTGGGCGCAGGTCGTCGCGAAACAGGCGATGCGACCGGACGGATCCGTGTGCCGAGCAGAAGCGGAAGCAGAGGAATCGACGATGGCGGAGATGACGGATGGATGAGTGGGCGTAGGGGCGGAACCACGTGCGCTACGGAGGAAGGATGATGAGGAAGGTGGTGCGGACGATACTGCTGACGAGGAACTTGGAAGGAGCCGAAAGGAGATGAGACGAGACGAGCTGTTGATGAAGCTGAAGAGGCAGGCGAAGAGCGACGCGAGGAAGGTGGATGAGGCTGAGGAAGGAGGCTGGAGTGAAGTGAATGAGGAGGGCTGAGGACGGCGAGGAAGAAGGAGGCACGCGACAACCAGGTCTCTGCTTTCAGGAGAGTGGTGGCTTGTTCCCCAGTTGGCCCGAGACCGACGGGCAGGAAGACTGGTGGTGTCCGATATCCTGGGAGCTAGAGGAAGTCGGTTGCAGTAGAGGACATCGTACGGCGAGCAGAGGCATTGGTCCGCTGATGTCAGGAGAGTGACGGCTTGTTCCCCAGTTCGCTCGCAGTGGGAGCAGGAAGACTGGTGGTGTCCGATGTCCTGACGACGGGAGTTACACTACTGCGTCTGATGATACGAGAAGGCGGTGCGAGATCGCGGCGCGGGCAACGGATGCGAGAGAGCTGTTGTGGACGACGAGAATGGAGTAGTTGAGGCTGATGAGGGCAGAGAAGAAGGGTGGAGGCACTTGCGGCTGCTGAGGTGACGAGAGGTGGCAGATGGTGGGAGGTAGGAAGCTTCTCGGAAGTTGACAGTAGGCGGCGGCTCGGGAACTGCTTGCGGCTGTTGTGGACGGCAGGTCACCAATTTGTCGACCACGGGCGCGGAATGGGCGCAGGGCTTTCGCAGGATGAAGAGACGTTTCTTCAGCGCGAGGAGCACTTCAAGCGGTGCTGCTGATGTCAGCTGCTGATGAAGCAGAGCGGCACGCGAAGTGGCGGTGACGGCGGCGGAGGAGTGCAGACTTGAGAAGGGACGCAATGGTGGCGGCAGAGCGATGACTCGGTCATGAGGCACCAGGTGATGTCGCCTGATGCTCTGATACCATGTCAGAAGAATGCAGTGAGCGAGGACGGCAACAACAGAAGCAAGCAGAAGCAATAACGTGACTCACTTGAGTGACGGCAGCAGCAAGGTGAGAGCGGTCCCAAGGAGTTACCCTACTGATCCTTAATTTTGACGACCAGATTTTTGTGAATTTTGTGATCCTTAATTTCGTTCAACTTTTACCGGGTTCAAAATATTTTGATGAGCTGTTAATTTCGTCAAAAAGACACTAGGTGGACCCTTAAATTCGGCGACTGACCTAGTTCAGTTTTTTCGCGTTTTTAAATTCGGCGCTGGTGAAATGGCGTCCCGTTTGCTCGCGTGGCTGGTGTGGGACGACGTGGCAGCGAAATGGCACGCGAGCACTGCAGCATGACAGCAAGGCAGCGGGCAAGCACTGCGGCGGAGCAGCGGGGCAGCGGGGCAGCCAGGCAGCGGGGCAGCGAAAGAGTGGGAGAGCACTGCTCTCTCGCTCTCCCGCTGCCCGCTGCCCCGCTTCCCCGCTTCTCGCATTCAAACGCGAAGATTTCTTTGCGTTTGAACGAACGCCCTCGAGGAGGCGAGCGCTCTTCGTCAAAGTCCTGTCTCTTTTTTTTCTCTCCAGAAAACCAAACATGCCCACCAACCCACATGGCATTCTGAACCTGGCATCCCAAAATTTTACAATGAACCCTTAAATTCGACCATTGTACTGTATAAATAATTTGGTGAACCCTTGATTTCGGCGTAACGAAAAAATTCGTTCAAATTCGACGAGCCCAAAAAACATTAATATCGAAATTAAAGATTAGTAGGGTAGTCGGAAGGCCTCAAGAGAGACGAACAACTGGAGCTCCGAGGTGAGCGGAGGGTAGTGGGAGAACGGGAGAGCGAAGCGAGAGATGCGTCGGGAGTGAGCGAAAGGTCAGGGGTGACGAAGCGAAGAGAGAGCTGGGAATGGTGGACGAAGCGAGTGGATGCGACGTGGTCGCAGTTATTAGGGGCGGCTCGCTTCAGGGTTCTTAATCGTGACCGACAATCCGTTGGCGAGGTGGTTCGTGCAGATCCGGTGCGGGACCGGAACCTGAACCTTATTCAGAGCTCGGATTATCCGAGGGAGTAGGCCAGTGTTGACTTCAATATTCCGACAAGAGGAAGCAAGAGAGAAGCACGGCCGCGCTATCGCGCTGGAGCTAGACGCGCACGATGCAGCTGCTACTGCCAGTTGCGCAACGCTGCTGCTGCTGCTCGCTGCGCGCGCTGGTACGCGCTACTGTTGTGCACTGCCCACTGCGCAATGCCACTGCCAGTGCTAATGCTGCTGTTGCTACCGCGCACTGCGCAATGCTTGCGGTTGCTGCTGCATAGCTCTGCTTGTATGCTGCTACAACGCCGCCAGATTCCTATTTGATCTAGGCGTGGCTGCGGTTGCTTGCTACTGCAAGCTCCTACATTCACTGCTGCACTGCTGCTACCTGCTGCTTGTGCTCCGCTTGTGCCGGCTGCTTGCACGCTGCTCGCATGCTGCTTGTGCCGGCTACTTGCCCGCTGCTTGCATGCTGCTTGCACGCCGCTTGTGCCGACTGCACGCACGCTGCTTGCACGCCGCTTGTGCCGGCTGCACGCACGCTGCTAGCACACGGGTTACCGTGTTCACTCACCACACACACGCCCCACCCGAAGAAAATGAGTAGTCGCTGCTGCCGGTGGGTGTTGTTTGCTTCTGCCACCTAAACAGGAGCCGCGGTAGCACCCGGCAGTCTTAAAGTCAATTCTAACCTAAAAACTGATTGGAAGACGTCCTTGAAGTGGTCGTAGGTAAATTTGCTGATGCCGTTGGCACGTTTGTCGCTTTCAAGCTCTCATGCCCACGTGGCGCCACCTGGCGCACCTCAGCTGCGTTTCCAGTCTATTCTGCTGCTCACACAGTCCCCCCTGCGCTCTGATACCATGCTGAAATGCGTCTAGGGCATGCAGGCCCATGTCGGAAGAGACACGAGCTCTGGTGGTGAGCGAGAGAATTGCAGCGCCAAGATTTGGCTAAGTCTGAAACGACTAAATTAAGAATCAAGGAGGGAGTACAATGAGCCCTACTGAGAAACTGCTAGGAAGCTTCCTAGCCTTGCTGCTGCTGACGTGGCGACACTGTCCAGTCAGCTGACGCACTAGCAAGCAGGCAGGTGCAAGAAACAGCAAGGGTCAGGCTAGGGAGACGCGCAAAGTCTCATAAGCTTCAATAGCTTAGTAAATGCAGAGAGAAATGACAACTGACAGGTCCAGGGCATAAATACCTGCCGCGGCGCACGGCGGGTGTCGCACGCGGCAGTCCAAGAGCTGTCCTAAAACCGGCCCAAAACCACTGTTTTGGCCGTAACTCTGCGCACACATGTCAGAATCCTACGCCGTCTGAACCTAGACGTGCAGAATCAAAAGACGCACGCAACGACTGGTCACATGCATGCATCCATCGACTGACAGCGAGTATATAATGCAAAAACATGCAAATGGGCCTCATGCCCAGTCCGCCGAAAGGCGCCTGCAAGACGTAGAAGGCACAGCAAGGAGTCCCGGTGACATCTGGGGCTCTGGAACAGTGGTCGGTCAGCTCCAGACGGGTAGTCCGCCGCCTGTCGTCGCGCCGGTGTCACCAGGGCCGCCTGCCTCAGGGATCTGCACGAGTATGGACACGGCCGAGTGGTCACAGTAAACTGTACAGGAAACGGCACAAAGCACAACACTCCCCCATGACCCGATGGTACGCATGTCCATACGCGTGCAGCACTGGTACAACCACATAGTGAGTGACACAGACAGATGAGACGACAACGTACATCCCACACTCAACCACTGTCACGCACGGGGCGAAGCCCAACAGAACGAATGGCCACCAGGAACTTTCCGCGTGCAAGTGCCTTCGTCAAGAAATCAGCTCGCTACAAGTCAGTGCCAACTCACATGGTGGAGATCACGCGTCGCTCCACCAGATCACGAACGAAGTGATGCTCAACCGCAATTTGCTTTGTGCGAGCATGAAAAACACCAGAGTTCTCCGCAATGGCGAGAGCACTCTGGTTGTCGCAACGCAGCACAATGGCGGGTACTGACTGCCCAAGCTCAAGAAACAAGCGCTGCAGCCAAAGTGCCTCAGCAGCCACTGCCCCCAAAGCCACATACTCTGCCTCCGACGAGCTAAGTGCGATGCAGCCCTGCTTCCCGCTTCACCAAGACAAAGCGGTACCACCGAGCAGAAACACGTAGCCAGTGCGACTGCGCCCGTCAGGACTCCAAGCCCAGTCGTTGTCAGTGTAGCCGTCAAGGACCACCAAACACTGCCGACGAAAGCAGAGTCCGAGATACGGCGTGGAAACCACGTACCGTACCACTCGCACAGCCGCGTGAAGAGCTCTCGCACGTGGAGCTTGCGAGAACTGAGCGAGGAGGTTGACGGCGAATGCGATGTCGGGACGCGTGGTCGTGGCCAGGTACATCAGAGATCCGATAAGACGGAGGTACAAGGTCACGTCCAGTGTCTCCCCCAGCTGTGTAGGGTCATCCACCTTCAGGGCATCCTGCCCATCAGGTGTGATGGGTGTGGAAACAGTGGGCACTGCACCAAGGAGATCGCTAAAGCGCTCCCCCACGACTCGTGCATATCGGGCCTGATGCAGCAGCAGTGTCCGATGTCTGCGATCACGTACAATCTCCATACCGAGAAACACCGATGCAGGACCGAGGTCCTTCATCCTGTAGGCGGTCTGCAGGAC
>SZWC01001740.1:246393-266867 GCA_023375785.1 Penium margaritaceum | reverse complement strand
GGTCAGCGCGCTGACCTCCGCCCCGCTCGCGTCTGGGGTTGTGTCGCCATTGTCTGGCTGCCCGCCCCGCAGCAGGGCGGCAAACTCGCCCCCCGTGGCCGGCCCTGTACCTTCCTCGGTGTCTCTCATCAGTCCAAGGCCTGGCGCTTCTGGGACCCCTCCCGGCACTGCATCGTCGAGTCCCGGGATGCCCTCTTCTTCGAGGACCTGTTTCCTCGTGACCTCACCCGCTCTGGCTCGTCTGTGTCTATCCCGTCGCGTGGGGGAGTGGTGAGTCCGTCCTTCGTCCTACCGCGTCTGGGTGACACATTCCTTGGTCCCTCCGGGCCAGCTGCCCAAGCCGCGTCTGCTGGTCCCTCTGGGCCAGCTGCTCCAGCAGCGTCCGCTGGTCCCTCCGGGCCAGCTGCCCCAGCCGCGTCCGCTGGTCCCTCTGGGCCAGCTGTCCCAGTCGCGTCTGCTGGTCCCTCCGGGCCAGCCTCCCCAGCCGCGTCCGCTAGTCCCTCCGGGCCAGCTGCCCCAGCCNTGCTGGTCCCTCCGGGCCAGTTGTCCCAGCCGTGCCCGCTGGTCCCTCCGGGCCAGCTGCTCCAGCCGCGTCTGCTGGTCCCTCCGGGCCAGTTGTCCCAGCCGTGCCCGCTGGTCCCTCCGGGCCAGCTGCTCCAGCCGCGTCTGCTGGTCCCTCCGGGCCAGTTGTCCCAGCCGTGCCCGCTGGTCCCTCCGGGCCAGCGGCTCCAGCCGCGTCTGCTGGTCCCTCCGGGCCAGCTGTCCCAGTCGCGTCTACTGGTCCCTCCGGGCCAGCCTCCCCAGTCGCGCCCGCTGGTCCCCCCGGGCCAGCCTCTTCAGTCGTGTCAGCGGGTCTCTCCGGGCCGACAGCCCCAGTCGTCACCACTAGCCCATCACACTCAGCGTCGTCGCACGCCTTGCCACGCTACACACGTGGTCCCGGCGGCAGCCTCCGACCCAGGCCGTCGGTGAGCGTGAAGACCGTCGCACCGCGCTCGGTGGCGCCTCGACCCCCCGTGGCTCCACGTGCCTCCTCCACTCCCACGGTCGTGAGTGGGGACCCTGGCACCAAAGCCCTGGGCCTGTCCACTTCCGCCATCATCGCAGACCTTCATCCAGGTTCTGCACTGGGCTACGCCATGCTTCATCACGAGCATCGGCATGCTGTTATGGCTGCACTCGCCCGCATCCCACCTGGGGCTCGTGATGCACACGCCCTTTCAGTCCGGCCCACAGCGCGCCCAGAGGATCTTCCACCCTACGCGAGGCCCGAGCCTCTCCTGAGGCTGCACATTGGGATGCTGCCTGCGCCGAGGAGCTCGCTGCCATCCGACAGCACCACGTGTTTGACCTCGTCGGCCTCCCTCCTGGTCGGAAGGCCATCGGTGCCAAGTGGGTCTTTCGGCGCAAGTGGAAGCCTGACGGGTCCTTGGACAAGTACAAGGCCCGCCTTACAGCAAAGGGGTTCGCGCAGGTCCCTGGGATCGATTACGACCAGATCTTCGCCCCAGTCGGTCGGTTCTCCACTAGTCGGGCGCTCTTCAGCCTGGTTGCCCAGCATGGGTGGGAGCTGCATCAGATGGACGTGAGCAACGCTTTCCTCCATGGATCACTGGAGGGTGAGGAGCTCTACATGACGCAGCCCCCAGGCTTCGACGACGTCACTGGGAGAGTCTGGCGGCTGCGGAAGGCCCTCTACGGCCTGAAGCAGTCACCTCGATGCTGGAACCAGGAGATCAGCAGCACGCTTCTCCGTGGCGGCCTCCAGCGCAGCACCGCTGACCCCGCACTGTTTATCAGCCCGCGAGGTCAGACCTTCGCCGCGGTTCTGGTCTACGTCGATGATCTTCTCATTGCGTCACCAGACACGGCCGCCATCCAGCGCGTCAAGGATTTGCTGCACGCCGCCTACCAGCTGAAGGACCTTGGCTCTGCCCGAGTCTTCCTGGGCATGGAGCTTGAGCATGATCGCTCCCAGGGCATCCTGCACGTTCACCAGGCTGCCTATGTGCAGACCCTGTCCACTCGCTTCGCCGAGGACCTGCCACTCGTGCCAAGCGCAGCCTCACCCATGTCGCCCGATGGCCAGGTGAA
Organism: Penium margaritaceum; assembly: GCA_023375785.1. Lineage (NCBI taxonomy): Eukaryota > Viridiplantae > Streptophyta > Zygnematophyceae > Desmidiales > Peniaceae > Penium > Penium margaritaceum. The sequence goes on along the minus strand of SZWC01001740.1, from coordinate 264,773 downwards.
GCTGAAGAGTCCTGACCCAGCTGTTGTGGGGGAGCCAGTTGACGTGACCACGTACCTGAGAGTCATCGGGTCACTGATGTTCCTGGCTACGACGACGCGTCCAGACATCGCGTTTGCCGTCAACCTCCTAGCCCAGTTCTCTCAGGAGCCGCGGCACCTCCACCACGAGGCCGCGATCCGAGTACTGCGCTATGTCGTCTCGACTCCTCGGCGAGGACTCATGTTCCGCCGTCAACTGTCTGTTGTCGCAGTGGGCTACACCGACAGCGACTGGGCCGGCAGTCCGGACGGAAAGAGTCGCACAGGCTGGATCTTTCTGATTGGCGGCACGGCTGTGTCCTGGCGCAGTGGTAAGCAGGGGTGTATCGCACGCAGTACTGCTGAGGCTGAGTACGTGGCTCTTGGATCAGGCGCGTGTGAGAGTGTGTGGTTGCGTCGTCTGTTATCCGAGTTGCGTCAGTCTGTCCCATCCATCACGTTGCATTGTGACAATGAGAGTGCCATGGCCATCGCCGACAATGACGGCGTGCATCACACACGCACGAAGCACATCAACGTTGAGTATCACTATGTGCGTTCATTGTTGCATGACGGCAGCATCTGCATCGTGTGGGTTGAGACAGCACGGCAGTTGGCTGACTTCCTGACCAAGGCACTGAAGCGTGACTCGTTCAAGAAGGCTGTGAGTTCGGTCGGTGTACGTCCGTGAGTGGCTCTCTCTGCATCTCAGCCTGCGTCTCTACATGCCCTGGGGGAGTCTGGATGTTGGCCATGTCCCTGTCCGCCCATGTGCACTGCGCCCGTGAGTCATGGGGGAGTGTTGGTTTTTTGCACATCTCTCATTGTGCTCTGTTGTGTCCTCCCGGCTTGTGTACATTGGCGTGCAGATGACTGACGGCGAGACGCGACGCTGATGGAGTGTCGTCCGGTGGAGCCGACGCACGCTGAGGTCTTCTCGCAGTTCGCTGGAGCCTCCTCTCTCAGGAGACGCGCTCAGCTCCATCGGCAGGCCTCCTCGGCAGTCGTGCTGCCGGCGGTCATTGACACCGCATTGGCTGCGTGCATGCGTCCAGCGCGTCCCATTGCGTCTGCATCGTCATGCACTGCCTAGGGTCCCAGTTGCATGTTGCATGGCCCTGTTTGGCAGCAGAAACCGTTGTGGGAACTATCTGGGTTTAGGCTGCCATAACTCCTCGCTACAAATTTTCTAGCAGATTCTGACCGCACGGCTGCGTTCGCAGCGGCGGTATTATGGTATGGTCCAATTTTCAGGCAAAACGGACGACGCCCGGGTTTTGGGCTGTCGGCTGCCTGGCAGGCCTCACCGAGAAAACCTGCCAGCCTGAACTGAGCTATTTTCTGATTGGTTGTTGAACTGAGTAACAAGCTCTACAGAGCTGGGGGTGGGCCTAGAACTTGGAGGGGTCTCCCATTGTTGTTCATTGTTCATTCCTAATCAGTTATTGTCAGTTTTCAGCTGCTTTCTGGCGCTAACTCTGGCGCGCGCGTTTCTGAGTAACAAAACCCAGAGCTTCCAGACTTAGACTCTAGAGCAGCAGACTGAGGGGGCAGCTGACCTAAGCAACGAGCGTGGAAGCCCGCACGCTGCATCAACAACGCTGCTGCCCCAACACGCTGCACAGTTTCTTTCTGGGTGGTCACGGCACATGAAAGGGTTACAACCGCCTTAGTCATTCAAATGGTCACAATTACCTCCACATTGCCAACGTTGACAGCCAGCTTGACGATCTGGCCCAAGAGGGAAAGCCTGGTCACACCAATGAGCGAGTCATCATCTCCCTAATATTTTTTAGGACGCAGTTGTTATTTGTCCATCGTTTCGGTCGATTTATACGCGCTGTCCATAGTCGAAACCGAAATGACAGCGATGCCCATGCTTTTTGCTTTTCGAGCAAAAATGGGCACGACTGTAATATATTTAATGTATTTAACATATTTGACATGGATTTTGACTTCGAGGGCAAAGTCGAACTTCGCCCGCCGTTGCAAGATGGCAGGAGGGGTTTTGCGGCGAAACCTCACTGCGAGCTCACGATGACCCCGCCAAACCCCCCATTTAAACTAGGGGGTTTGTCTTAGGTTTGGGGGGGTTTGTAGGATGCGGCGCACGCTGGGCATCTGTGGGGCCTCGCTACCGCGGGGCCCGGCAGATGCCCGGGCAAGAAAAAAAAACCCAAACTCCCGAGTGTTACTAGGGGGTTTGTGTGTTATTGGGGGGGCGTTGAAGTTTGTTGGCCACTCACATCTCTATGCCCTCTTGTCTCCTCCTCGATGCGCACACATGTACAGATTAACTGACATGGCCTCACGTGGAAAGACGTCAAGCAAGCCTACCATGATGTGGATCTCTGGCAACTTGACTCAAGTGCTTCACCCAGGAGTGCCTTCTGGCACATACATGGTCATGACTTGATTCTCCATCTCTTATGTGGGAGATGCTAGAATACGTACACTCTTACTGCCGTGCCCTGCGTCGTTCTTGCTTGCCTTGAGTGTTTTCTGGGGGAGCTGCATTTCCCGGGTGCTCATCCTTAGAGGGCCACCGTGCACTTGTGAGTAGCCACTGCACGGATTAATTCCAAGCAGTCAGGCTCGACCCCCAGGTGGCGGTGTGTGCTTGCTCGAGTGTCTTGCTGCAACGAGTGCACACTCACCGGTTGCTAAGTCTCGCTCGCTCACCTCTCACACTCTTGTCTTGGTTTTCCCGAGTTTTGAAAGGCATGTGGTTCCCACATCCATGGCGGTCCATGTGCGTCTCTGTGCCCTGGTGCTACCTCATACACAAGTGCACTAAGAAGCTGCCTAGTAATTACTGGTATCAGAGCAGTGAGGCCACATACCCACATCTCGTCGATCTTGGCTACTCGGGAACCATTTGCTACCCACTCGGGGCATCGTGGCTGTCTCGCCTCATGGGCCCGTGGGCTCGTGGCAGTCCTGTCTTGCCTCACCGCTAACTTGCTCGCACCCGAGCACTCTGGCCTAGCACATATCTCTAGCACAGGACAGGTTCAGCAGCACCTAGTGGTGTTGCCGTAGTCGGTCGCAACTCGTACCCGCACCACTATTTCTTCGTCCACACCTACGAGCGGTCCTGCATGCATCTCTCCCTGCACCACACTTGGGGCCCAGAGCAGTCTACTGCACCCCACTGGTGGGCCAAGCCTTCCCTCTCTGGAGGCACACACCTGCTGCGGAGGTCTTTATTCACCCAGGTTCCACTCTCACGGACTGGGAGCTTCCCGCCATTCTCACTCTCAAGCGACACTCTTGCCACTGTGACCTGCGGTCACTCCAGTTGAAGCATCTTGCTCCAGCTGCCCTCGCTTTCTTGCTGTTCCCTTCTACCACACGGCTCACCACATCCGTACATGGTCGTTGCCCATCATCAAGGGGCAGTGGTACATCTCGGTTGCACCAGCAGCCACAACAACAGTCATCCTGGATTCGCCACCTCTCGATGACCCTCCAAACGAGGAGCTTGATTCCCCTCGTACGGCTGCCCGCTACGTTGACGACGGATGGGAGGATCCTCACCCTCACACGCCGCATGAAAATGATACACCTTTGTGGTTCCGCATGCTTGAAATCTCGTACTGGCACGATGAACTAGCAGAACTAGATTCAAGGGAAGCAGCTGAGCAGGAGGTGTACATAGCAGACCAGCTATCTTCATCAGCAAATCGGCATGTGTACATAGCTAACCACCTACCTTCATCATCATCCCGCTCATCAAATATGCAACCTCCTAGGAGTTCGCAGTCATTCAACACTGCATCTGCATTGAACCCCGCATCTCCTTTGTCTCGTACAGCAGCTGCATCAGCTGGGCCGCCGCCACCCCCAGAGGTCCCCACTGGGGTGATCCCCGTTCTTCCAGTTCATATTGACTCCATCGTTTTGATAGGTGCCATTCTTGACGCAATAGCAGGTGCAGCAACCACGTTTGTCGCCACTGCCAGCGCGTGTAGGGTCCCCACTCAGACAGCAGTGGGCTGTGCAGCTGAAGCTTATGCGCACGCCAAACCTCTCTTACGATGCTTGCAGCAGCAGCCGCTAACATTGCTATCCAGGTGACTGCAGCAATAGCCTCTCTTGCCACTACCGCATCGTCTGCGGCCGACTCGACAGCAGCAGCCGTTGGTTCTATCCGTGCCTCTTCCGCAGCCGCAGTCCTGACCCCCATATGTGCTCAGCGGGAGCTGACACCACACGTCACCACAGGAGTTCTGGTAGCATCAGCATCAGTAGCAGTGGCCGGCGCCACTGTCACCGGCCTCCTCTGCCTCACCATGGCAGTTGCAGGGTGGGTTGCAGTCCTCTTCTCGTCAGCTGTAGCAATGGTTGCGCCGCTCTTCGTGCTGCTGTCCCGTCCCCAGTCCGGTGAGCATACCCTGTATTCTCTTCACTTCACACTCATTTGTCACAATGCCAGGACCAGAAGACACCATAGAGGCTCTTCAAGCCGCTCTTAGTGAAGCCCAGGCAGCCCGCCGCAAAGCTGAGGATGACATGCAACGTAACAGTGAGGCACAACAGGAATTAGCCACCGCAGTGGCGAACCTAGTCATAGAGCGCTTGCGAGCTGTTCCTGCCCTTGTCGCTATTCTCCCGGCTGATTACACTGTTTCTGCCGCCTCGTCTGTACCTCCTAGTGGGAGTGGTCCCAACTCCTCTCCCGCTCTCTTTACTGCTACTCTAGCCCGAGTTCTCCTCCCTGGACGCCAAAAGGACTTTGAGAATTTTCCACCGCAGTTCACCTCCAAGCTCACCTTCACCTCATGGGAAACACGCTTCAGCGCGTGGGCCCAAGGGGAACTGCTCTTGGAATACAACTCCCTTGCAAAGGCGCCGTTTGTTCCACAGCCACCAGAGGCGGCTCAGGCCATTTGCGCTCTAATCAATGCCGGACCCAAGAGCTTGTTGGATGACATCGGCACTTACAATGCAGAGCCAATACGAGGCACACCCGCCAACCCTGTCGATGCGTACGCCCTCATTCGTCGTCGTAAGATAGTCACTGGGCATGCAGCCCAGAGTGCCCTCACTATGCAGTTTAACACCCTGTAAATGCGAGCCGATGAGACATCAGACGAGTAGTGGGCACGAGGTCTGCGTCTGTTACACGACTTGGGCAAGGCTGCTCTGGGGCCTCTGTCTGCCTGCTTGTCCATTGTTGCAGGCCTGATCCCTGAGCTGTCTGATCTCTATGTGCACGTCTCCCAGGCAGAGCTCGAGGGCCTTGCCTCTGCTCCACTCCCTGCAGACACACCCCCCGGGATTGGACCACTCTATGAATTCACTGCTTCCCGCCTCACTGATTGGTGGAACAGCCTGCAAAACAAGCGCATGCACCGCGCTACGCTTGCGGCAGTCACAACCTCCTCGCCCTCCCTCGCGATAGCAGCCTCCTCTCCCTCAGTCTCAACCTCTCTTGCTGCAGCTTATCCACTCAAGCGGGTGCCCGTGGGGGAGGTGGTGGCTCCAGCCGTGGGGGTGGTCGTGGTGGGGGCAAAGGGCGTGGGGGTGGCCGAGGTGGCAAGTTCACCTCCAGTCCCACTATTGTCATAGAGGTCACCTGCTAGAACTTCGGCGCCACCGGCCACTCTGTGCCCAAGTGTCCTGCTCTTCTCGACAATGCTCTTCTGGCCTCCTCCATGTGTGCCCATTGGGCACGCACGAGAGTCACCTCCTCTTCTTCAACTACAGCAGTGACAGTCACATCCTCTTCCTCCTCCTCCTCTGCCTCGACCCTCACCACCACATCTACTTTACTTCAGCTGTCGCCGCCATCCATCAGCCCGTGGGGCTAGATCCCCCCACTGACCGGTCCTCCCTACCACGGTCCTCCTTCTGCCCTCTACTCTACACCCTCCTGGACGCGTGACGATGGTCAACTGTCTGACCGCTCTTCTGATCGCTCCTCTGACCGCTCCTCTGACCGCCGTGACGACGAGCGTGCTCTTGAGCGGCGTCTCGCTGAACTCCTCGACCTTCGTTCTTAGGGAGGTGAGAGTGTGAGTTACCTGTGTCGTGTGTCTGTCTGTGAGTCTGACGCCAGCCTTTGTGGTGCTGTGCCTAGTGGTGTGCAAGGGGAACTGCCTGATACTTGTGATTGGATTGAAGAATGGCAGTCTCACACGTTTCCCACTCACCTTGGTGCATCCTCCTCTCACTCTTTTCGTAGCACTGTCGATGTCTGTCTTGTTCTTCCCACTACCCGTGTGTCCCCTGGCCTCTGGATCATTGACTCTGGGGCCACACATCACATGACCTCCTGTCGCTCCTCCTTTGTTTCCCTTGGCCCTATTGGCTCTGTTCGTTCTATTCGCACTGGCTCCGGCCAACTTCTTCCCGTGCATGGTGTCGGTGTGGTGCGCTTTGTTGTTCCTTGCGGCACGGTCTATCTCCCGGACGTGCTGTATGTTCCTGACCTTGAGGTCAGCCTGCTCTCTGTGATCACCCTTGATGACCAGGGCATGGACTTCTCGTCCAGCAGCGGCCTTGCATCCATCTCCCTGCGCTCATCTGGCCATGTTTTTCTACGTGGAATGCACTATGATCGTCTGTTTCGTATGTCACTCTCTCTCTTCCCTCATCTTCCGCTGCATCTACTCTTGTTCATGTGGCACCCTCTCTGTCTTCTGCCCATGTCAATCTCCTTCGTCGTCGCCTTTGTCACATTCACACTGCCACCATTCAGCTCCTTCTCCACCTTCAACTTGCTACTGGCTTGGATCCTGCCACCTTTGCACCGCCCTACTCCACGAACTGTCTTGACTGTGCGAGTGACAAAATGCATCGCTCCCCATTTTCCACCTCTGAGTCCCGCTCCTCTCACCCTCTTGACCTTGTTCATGCCGATGTCATGGGTCCCCTGCCTCATGACTTCCTCGGTGGTATTGGTTGCTATGTTCTTTTCTTGACTGATGACTTTTCCCGGTACCGTTGGGTCTTTGCTCTCCGTCACAAGAGTGAGGTCACCGACGTCCTTGAAACGTGACACCCTCAAGCCGAGCGCGTTTGTCTTTGTCCCCTACGTATCTTTCGCAGTGATCGGGGTAGTGAGTTCGTCGGCCCTACCTTCCGCTACCACGAGTCTCATGGGGTTCATATTGAGCTCACGACTCCCTATACCCCTTTGCAGAACGGGGTGTCTGAACACTAGAACCGCACCCTTGCTGATGGGGTGCGCTCCCTCCTTTCTGCCTCCGGTCAGTCCCCTCTGTTTGCTTTTGAGGCCATATCCTACATGACCTGGGTCTGGAATCGAGTCCCTCATGGTCACCTTCCCAAAACCATCACTCCCTTTGAACGCTGGACTGGTCAGCGCGCTGACCTCCGTCTTGCTCATGTCTGGGGGTGTCTCCCCTCTGTGTGGCTGCCCAGCGATCATCGGGATGGCAAACTTTCCCCTTGCGGCCGCCTCTGTGTCTTCCTTGGTGTCTCTCCCTTCTCCAAGGCTTGGCGCTTCTGGGATCCATAGCATAGTCGTGTCATTGAGTCTCGAGATGCTCTGTTCTTTGAGCACCTGTTTGAACGTGATGTTCCTCGCTTTGATGGATCCTCTCTCCGCTCCCTCGAGGTGGGGGTAGTTTCCTCCCATCTGGGGTCTCTTCTCTCCCCTCTATGTATCCCTCGATTCCCGTTGCCGCCTCCTCACCTCCTCTTCTGTCCAACATTGAGCTGTCCGGGCCCCTTGCTCCCATGGAGTCTCCCTCATCATCTGCTTCTCCACCTTCCGGCTCTTCTGTCCTTCCTACTGTCGCCTCGGTCATTGAGTTTGCCTCATCACCAGTGTCTCCGGCCTGCCTTGAGTAGTCTGTCCCATCTACCTCGTCCTTGCCTGCGGCAACTGCTATTCAAACCGGCTCTCCCGGTGCTGTTCCCTCTCCTGTGCAGTCCTCCTCGGCGCGGTCGATTCCCTCTGTCTCACGCTACACATTTGGAGGTCACCTGAGGGCCCTTCCCCCACAGTCTCACCCTGTGGTCTCTGGTGACCCTGGCCTCCGTGCCCTTGGCCATATGACCTCTTGCCTGTCCACTGCTACCTCTGTCGTCAACCCCAGCACAGCTCTTGGCTACTCTCGTGTTGAACAAGAGTTCCACTCCACTCTCTCTATCGTCCTCTGTAGCTGGGTATGTTGCCTCCTACTTTGCTGCTGCAGGTCTCTCTCACCTTCCGCCCGAACCACTGACTGTGTAGGCAGTACGTGCAGCCGCTGACTCCTCCATATGGGAGCAAGCCATGAAGGCTGAACTTGATGCTCTGTCAGAGCACCGTGTATATAAGCTTGTGGATATACCACCTGGCCGCAAGGTTGTTGCGGCCAAGTGGGTATGCTGTCACAAACTGAATCGAGATAACAGTGTTGAGCGGTACAAGGCACGCCTCACGGCAAAGGGATTCTCTCAGATTCCTGGAGTGGAATTTTATGAGACATTTGCACCAGTTGGTCGCTATAGAACTGCCAGAGCATTACTCATCTTAGTCGCTCACCATGACTGGGAACTGGAGCAAATGGATGTCAACAATACCTTTCTCCATGGATCATTGGATGAGGAAATCTACATGGTGCAACCGCCCGGTTTCTTGGATGGGACAAACCGTGTGTGGCAGCTGCGCAAAGCCCTCGATGGGCTCAAGCAGTCCCCGCGCTGCTAGAACCAAGAGATCAATACAACTCTGGAAAAAGGGGGGCTTTAGAAGGAGTCTAGTGGATCCTGCACTGTTCCTCAGCTCCCCCACGAAGTCGTTAATTTCCATCCTGGTCTATGTTGATGACCTGCTCATTGCATCTCTTGATCCCTCTGTCGTCTCAGCTGCTAAATCTCTTCTGCAGGCAGCCTACAAGATTAAGGACCTGGGTCCAGCCCGTGTCTTCTTGGGCATGGAGCTAGAGCGTAATTGCGCACATTGCACTCTGCACGTACACCAGACTGCGTACGTCCACAGCCTGGGGGAGCGCTTCAGTCCTCTTCTCATTGCCATTCCTACTACGTCTACACCCATGACCCTCGGAGGCCAGTCACTATTGACGTCCTTGGACATCTCAAAGCTGGGGGAGACAGTGGATGAGACTGGCTACATCCGAGTCATTGGCTTGCTGATGTACCTTGCCACCAGCACACGTGCTGATGTTGCCTTTGCTGTCAACTTTTTGTCCTAGTTCTCTCAGTGTCCACGTGAACAACATCTTGAGGCTGCCTTCTGAGTCGTTCGCTATGCACTTTCCACACCACACGTCTGTCTCTACTTTCGTGCACAACCCTCCCTCGTAATTGATGGCTTCATTGACAGTGACTGGGCACATGACTCTGATGCACACAGTCGAACAGGGTACATTTTCATAGTGGGTAGGAAAGATGTCTCTTGGTAGAGTGGAAAACAAGGTTGCATTGCCCGCAGTATAGTTGAAGCTGAGTATGTTGCTCTTGGCGCAGGCGCGTGTGAGGTTGTATGGCTGTGTCGCCTGCTACAGCACTTGCGTGTTCCCATCCGTTTCATCACTCTGCATTGTGAAAATCAAAGCACAAAGGCCATTGCAAAGAACACTGGCATGCATCACTCCCACACCAAGCACATCAATGTTGAGCACAATTTTGTTCGTAAGTGCATTGCCGCCGGCATTGTCCAGGTTACTTGGGTGGACACACGTTCTCAGAGAGCAGACTTCCTCACCAAAGCACTCAGTCGCAATGTTTTCAAAAGTGATGTTCATGCTGCTGGCCTCATCTGTCCCCATGACCCAGGTTGAGTGCCTCCATGTGCCTTCGATGTCTTTGTTCATCTCATACTTCTGAAACTTCATGTGTGTGGGGTCTTTGCCTGCGGGTCATGCGGGAGTGTTGAAGTTTGTTGGCCACTCACATCTCTATATCCTCTTGTCTCCTCCTCCATGCACACACATGTACAGATTAACTGACATGGCCTCACGTGGAAAGACGTCAAGCAAGCCTACCATGATGTGGATCTCTGGCAACTTGACACAAGTGCTTCACCCAGGAGTGCCTTCTGGCACATACATGGTCATGACTTGATTCTCCATCTCTTATGTGGGAGATGCTAGGATACGTAAACTCTTACTGCCGTGCCCTGCGTCGTTCTTGCTTGCCTTGAGTGTTTTCTGTGGGAGCTGCATTACCCGGGTGCTGATCCTTAGGGGGCCACCGTGCCGGGTTCCCCCGTGCACTGGTGAGTAGCCATTGCACGGATTAATTCCAAGCAGTCAGGCTCGACCCCCGGGTGGCGGTGTGTGCTTGCTCGAGTATCTTGCTCGCAACAAGTGCACGCTCACCGGTTGCTAAGTCTCGCTCGCTCAGCTCTCACACTCTTGTCTTGGTTTTCCCGAGTTTTGAAAGGCAAGTAGTTCCCACATCCATGGCGTTCCATGTGCGTCTCTATGTCCTGGTGCTGTCTCATACACACATGCACTAGGAAGCTGCCTAGTAATTACAGCTGGGGGGTTTGCAAGATGCGGCGCACCTGTGATAGAAGAAAGGGAATCTGCTGGGCCCCGCTATAGCGAGGCCCGGCAGATGCCCGGGCAAGTAAAAAAAAAAAACCCAACCCCCCCAGTTTAATAAGGGAGTTTGTTTGTTATTGGGGGGGGTTTGCGAGAGGCGGCACACGTGTGATAGAAGAAAGGGAATCTGCCAGGCCCCGCTACCGCGAGGTCCGGCACATGCCCGGGCAAGTAAAAAAAGAAAACACGAACACCCCATTTAAACTAGGGGGGTTGTCATAGGTTTGGGGGGATTTGCGAGATGCGGCACACGTGTGATAGAAGAAAGGGAATTTGCCGGGGCCCACTACCGCGGGGCCCGGCAGATGCCCGGGCAAGTAAAAAAAAAACCCAAACCCCCAGTATCACTAGGGGATTTGTCGAATATTGGGAGAGGGTGTTTGCGAGATGCGGTGTACCCTGTCGCGAGTTTTGGAGTTCGCAGTTGTGAACTCCAAAACTCGCAACATGGTGACTTTTGACATCGGTGAGGCCGGTGTCAGAAGTTGCTGATTTCGCTCTCGAAGTCGACGACGTCCGACCTCGAGAGCGAAGTCGAATTCCGTTTTCGGTCGGACATTTGAAAACATGGGCACCGCTGTTATGTTGTTTTTGACTATGGACAACATTGATATATCGACCGAAACCATGGACAACGGAGTATTTTGAACCATTTTTTTATGAACCTACCGACTCCGTCACTTGTGATGGAGGAGGGAACACCGTGTAGTCTTACTACGTTGTTCGGGAACAATCCCTCCATCTCCTTGGCAATGATCGTAGTTGTCTTTTTGGGGATGAAGTGTGACATCTTCGAGAACCGGTCAACCACCACGAGTATAATGTCATCTCCACATGGTGCGACAATCAAACTAGTCACAAAGTCCACGATGTTCGACCATGGTTTTTTGGGTACATGTAACAGTTGAAGCAAACTCGGAGTGTACTTCATCTTGACTTATGGCACTGACACATGTTCCATGTCTTCTAGTACTGTTCGATTTTGGTTTGCATCTTGTCCCACCAGTTGTACTATCTTGTTCTCACTAAACTGTTCACCTAGACCGATGTCATGGCACTCCTCCAACAACATGCAACGTGACTTGTCGCTTCAAGAATATCTCGAAGCTTCTTTATGAAAGTTGAACGTCGTCGAGAAGTCGACGGAAAGATATTGAAACATCGATATTGTTAGCGACACTTCTGTTTGACCATTATGGATTGTGGTCGAGGTTGTCAGAAACTTCGAGAACGGAACACTGGAGGTCGGGGCAGTTGGCCAAAATGCCCTTGGCCGAATGGCGGAAAAATCTTGAAGTTGCTGCGTGGTGGACCATGAATATAAGGACAGAAATGCCCACTTGCGAGTTTTAGGGACTCAGGGACGTAAAAAAAAGTGAGTTTGATTAGTGTTCTGTATGTAAAACTTGGTAAGAAAAAATTGGAACGCCCTTCCCCCGGGCGACTTTGTAAGCCGTCCCCATTCTCGCTCCACCATGTCTGAGACGCCCCCATTCTGAGGAAAATGGCTAGGTCGCCCCCATTTTGGAAAGTTATGGCCAGGTCGCCCCCACTTTTGGTGCTCTGGGGAACTATGGCTACGACGCCCAGTACGGACGAAATATTATCGTCTTGCCCCCAATTTAAAAATTGGGGGCAAGACGTCGATAATATTTCATAGGACGGAGTTGTTTTATGTCCATCGTTTTGGTCGATAGATCTGCGGTGCCCATAGTCAAAAGCAAACTGACGGCGGTGTCCAAAGTCAAAACCGCCACGCATGTGGTGTCCATAGTCGGAATCGAAATGACAGCGGTGTCCATACTTGAAAACGACATGACAACTGTGCCCCCGGTTGGTTTCAGTCATGGGCACACTTGACATATGTTTCATGGTTTAGACTTATTTGACATAGATTTCAGCAACCACGCGGAAACGACTGTCGTCGGCGGTTGTACGCATAATGTGGAAAGAATTTGACGTGGTTGTTAGGTCTCTGACGCCTTCATCACGGGGGTCTTACATACGGTAATGCAAATTTTTGGCTCGGACAAACGCGCTGCAGATCATAAAGCCGATTGCGTCATCTCAGTCCGTTGATGGAAGGATCCTCGAAGTTTAATAAATTGCATATTCATTCTCCGAAAATGCGTCCATGTGTTTCAGCGCATTTGTATCTGACTTTGACAGCCTGTCAGGTTTCACATTCTGCAGGTTTCCCAAGTCGCAATGTACATCCCATCATGCACGGCTACCATGTGTTTCCCACGGCTGCAGTCATACGTAATGTTGGAAAATATGTTTTAATCCACAACGAGAGTTGCTGCTCGTGGGGGGTTCTCGCCTTGCAGTGCATTGTGGTGCATCGAAGCGTCTATGATGTTGCTCGTGTCCACGGCGGCCTCGTTGACGCCGCATGCGAGACGAATGAGGGTATCCAAGTTATATAGAGCCATGTTTTATGACCAAGGTGCCCATGATGTCTCCCGATGGCGGGGACCACACACCATAGAGTCTGGGTGAACTAGTTTTCATTCCCATTACATTACCACAAATCTGCTTTGAAGTTCATTGATGTCTTTTAACATGGTTTTCTTTCCATGTGTGTGCTTTGCAGAGATCACCAAAGTGAAGTTCGTCAAGAGGACGTGCATGCCAGATGACAAGTGGCCCTAGATTGCACTCCTGCAGTAGATTAGCTTTCAGTTGTGGTGTACTTGGGCTAGTAGTTTTGTTCAACTCCTAGTGACATACAGTTCTAATGCCCAGTGGCTGAGCTTGTGTACTCCTCCCTCCCCATATTGAATGAAGTCCACATTCCTTTTCTGTGAAAATAATGCACCACCAGAAACCACAAATGAGACGGTAGCTTTGTCCAACTATGGATGTGTTGTAGTGCACAATGGCAGTAAGGTTGAAATTGTACTGCACATTGGTGTCCACATAATTTTTACCAAAATATGTACCTAAAGCACCTACCAAGTGTACATATAGACTGTACACACGTTCATTTCATTCTCTTTCAATCAATTGTCTCAAGGAACCAGAAACATGAGTACTTGTGACCAAGCAGACTTGACCGTCATCTTCCTCATGGGAGTTGGTGCGACATTGGTGTGTCAGACACCGTATTCCTACTTGTGGCAACCAATAATTACAAGATATGTAGGCATGTGCCACTGTACAAAGACACACAATGACGCATCTCCAATGGATGCCTACACGATTGACGCAGAAGCAGAGGAAAGGCATGGGGACGATGTCTTCTACGAGGGAGGAGATGAAGAAGACGAAGAGGTTGACTCTCTTGATGTCGTTGAGGACATATTCTTTGGTGCAATGGGATGTCAAGGATGGCAGGGGTGTGGATGCGACTTGTGCCACTGGCTGTGGCTGTGTAGTGTCCTGGATCCAAAGTGGTTAGATCCAGAGTGGATTGGGTATTAGTTCCTGAATGAATATTTGAATGCCCATAATCATCATTGAAATCATTCAACAACGCCCATACTTGGCCCATCAACATTACTTCCATGCCCAGACTAGTCACATGAATAAGCCTGTAGTGCCCATACTTGTCAGTGAAATATTACTCAACCGCCCATAGTTGTCAGTGAAGTACCCTATTGATCTTTACTTTCGTTTACTGGGAAAATGCAAATTATGTGATCTATAATTTCGTTCAACTTTTTTTCTTGAAAATTTTATTTGGGTGGCACCTAAACTTTCGTCGAACAAAAAACCGTGTTCCTGAAATTCAACTACAAACGGGCTCATGCCCGCATCCGTCGGTCATTCGCGTCGTCCGACTGACGCGAAATCGCTCATTCGCACTCGAACTGCCTTTTAGACTGAGTTGAGAGCTCTGACACCCCTGATCCGCACATCCTGCTCGTGCACACCCAGTGCGCGAGCGGGATGTGAACCGCGATTGTGAATTGTTTATTTGCAATATCGCAATTTCGACCATGAAAGGGAAAAAACCCCATCATGTGCTATTTTCAAATTAATGTGGTACTATAACTTTAGACGATGAATTCAAATTCGACTAAAAGAAGGGAAAGAAAATTATTAAAATAAAAATTAAAGATCAGTAGGGTAATACTTGAATACCCACAAATGTCAAGTACTTAAAACTCGGATACCCATATTTGTCAGTGAAATATTTCTCGTAGACCCACGCATGTCAATGCAATACATCTCCGATACCCATACTAGTCACTTCAATAAAAGTAAAAAATCCACAAATGTCAATGCAATAAAAGCCGGATGCCCATTCTTGTCACTGAAATGAAACTCACATACCCAGAATTGTCAACGCAATAAAAGTTGGATGACCATAGTTGTTATTGAAATAATACTCGCATACCCACAAATGTGAATGCAATATAACTCGGATACCCATACTAGTCACTGAAATAATACTCGCATACCCAGAAGTGTCAAAGCAGTAAAAGTCGGATGCCCATACTTGTCACTGAACTAATACTCGCATACCCAGAAAAGTGAAAGCAATAAAACTTGGATGCCCATACTTTTCACTGAAATAGTACTTGCATAACCAGAAATGTGAGTGCAACAAAACTCGGATGCCCATACATTCATCATCGAATGCCCACTACGGACTCGGTGGCTCGGTCCACGTCCACGGCTCCCATGGCTCGGGACAGTTGGGCGGCCTGCTACTCGGCATGGGCACTCCCAAGTTCCAAGCCATGTGCTCCGGAGTCACAGGAGCTCGAGCCCATGATGGTTCTTCATGTCCCAACTCTCAGTTGCGTGCAACATTGTGGTCCCACCGCTCCTCCAATGCGACCTATGCCCGATGTGCCATCCAGGGGTCCGCTACGAGAGTACTCCATCCATGATGTGCCGGGCCATGTGGACGGACATCGTTGTCCATGTCGATCCAATGTGTTGGTCAAAGTTCGACAGTAGGAGTAAACTTAGTGCATTGTAATAACGGAGAAGCACCTAAAATACACACGTTAGTACCCGTTCATAGTGCGAACCGGTACAAAAACCAGGTTCACTAGTTGGACCTGTTTGCGTGACCCTGAGTGGACTTCGGCACATGTCGCCGACATTCGTTGATGGTGCGTACGGCGTCGGCAAATTCCACCATGGACAATATGTGATTGGGCGTTTTTGTCTCGGACAATGAAAACCATGGGCACCGCTGTCATCTCGTTTCCGACAATGGACACCGCATGCATGTCAGTTTCGACTTTGGACACCGCTGTCGGTTCGCTTTCGAGTATGGACACGGCGGATCTATCGACCGAAACCATGGACTCCGGAGTGTTTATGCCCTATTTCATATTGCATTTCGCTGGAAATCAGTTTCAATCAAAACCTCTCGTACATCGTTCCGGACACCAGGTCCACCGTGTCCGCCGTCCAGACTTGGTCGCTGAAGTTGACGGGATGTTCACAAGTTACGGAGTTGAAGTATGATGTTTGCAACATGAATGTAAAGTACCCCATTTTTCGGTCTTCAGAAGTGGACACTATCGCGTTTATTTATGTTCCGTGCAGCTTCCGAAAAGTAAGCATTCTGTTGCCATCTCTTTTCACGTTGTGTACAACACAATTGTTCATCATAAACAAGTGCATTTCCTGGTGGCCCCGCGTATGTATGAAAAAAACACCTTATAATCGTCAATCAATCTAGCCCACGGTCATTGGGGCCACGGTGGCATGAACTTTGACCAATGCGTGGACGCCTACGGTCCAGCATGCTAAACTCCCCTCCCCCAAACCTCAAACCGTGGTCGAGTGCACCTGGGTCAGGTTATTCCGTGCCCTTCAGCAGGCAGGGGTCTCCGGCGTCCGTCATTCTACGTTGCATGTTGCATCATTGACGTCCAGGCAGCCTGAATGCCCGTCCCGCTCTCGCGTCATTTCCATGGCGCTGTCCGGCATCCTCGCACCCGGTGAGTCTGGGTCATGGGGGCATGGTACATATGTAATCTCTGTTTCTATGTCCAACATGCCCTCATTCTGGCCGCATGGTGGCTTCAACGTCGCTCGGTTTGCCGAGCAAAACCCGGGAAACAGTGTACGCCACATGTAGCGTTCGCAGGCAACTTTCGCCTGGCCCCCACTACCTCGATCCCCTAACTGCCGAGCCAACCATCAACTATGTTGACCCCATGCACGTGCAGTCATTCGCTGAGTGGGACAACGACATGAGAGAGCGCGGCGAATGGGAGAAGCAGCAAGAAGCAAAATTTTTGGCACCATGACCCCCAGATCCCCCAACCAAAGACTCGTCACATACGAAGGTGGTAAAGGAGTGCGGTTCCGTCCCAAACGGTACTACCCTCCCGGTGGTACGTGGTACATCCGAGGGGCCTCCCGTCATGGCCCGTCCCATTTCTGGTCTACAGTGTCTGCTAGGAGAACCTTCAACGACACATAATGCGAATTCGCGTGAAGAACACCTCCCACCCTGCAAGCCGATAGTACCCTCGCACAATTGTAAGCCCTTGTCGTCGGAATGTGATGCAGCAGTCCTGCATCTATGTACACTTGGACTAATTGTGTCGTTGGTGTTGTCGTGCAGGCCCCTCTGACGAGGATGACGAAAGAGATGGTGCGCAGTTCCCGGGTGGCATGGGATTTCAGGCGATGGAAGACTGCCGATGTACCATCGAAGATTACGATGTCTAGCAACGCTTCCAGTTGAAGTGGGAGAGGTCAGAATCCGGCCAAATTGTGGTCCGCTGCCGAAACTGCAAAAGCGATGGATGCCAGTGGGTAATCCGTGCCCGCATGTTGAGCAAGTCGTACAACTGCATGGTTTCACGATACATGGAGGGGCAAAAGTGCACCCCGGGCTAGACGAAGGGGAACCCGGGATGCACAACCAAATGGGTCCTATGACGTATCGGGGAAACGGTGGCCAGAAACCCAACCATGGATGCCAAAGCCCTATGCGCGGTCATTGAAGCTGTTACACACAAGAAACTGGGCTACCAGGTCATCTGGAGGACCAGATGACCTGGTAGCCCACTTTCTCCCTTTATGTACCGATATGTTGACATGCATGTGATTTTCTTAAGCTGCCACATTCATTGTGGGACTTATTGCTTGCACACTTGTAGTTGATGCGGGTCGACCCTAACACCATCGCCGTTGCAGAGCAAAAGGCCAAGCAGTTTCTTCGATGGTTTGTGGTGCCTGGTGCTTGCCGCAAGGCCTTGCCTCACGTACGCCGCATCATGACGCTGGACGGCACGCTTCGCAAAAACGGGTACAAGCAGGTGCTTCTCATCGCCCAGTGTTTTTATGCAAACAACAACAACGTGCCCATGGCCAACACCCTTGTTAGCAAGGAGAGGAGGACAAAGATAACTGGGACTGGTTTCTGCTCCAGCTTTCTAATGCATACTGGATCCTGCACGAAGGCGGCAATGCCATCATCAGTGACCAGGATGCAGGTCTCCTCCCCGCGATGCCGAAGCTCCTCCCTCGTGCCAGCCACAAGTACTGCGCGTTCCACATCAAGGAGAACATCCGGGTGACGTACAGCAAGACAAAATCAGACTGTCAATGCGCCGGATAGCAACGGTCTAGAAAACGGGTCCCGACATGGGAGGCCGCCAACCGCTCTTGGTATTGCAACCAAGATAACATATCACCCTCGAACGAGGGATCCACACTTTAGGTTCGTTTGGTTTGCAACCTCACGAAGTCCGCATGTTGGTCTTTAGTGTCTACCTTTGGTTGGACACTCTGTGAGGAGTCTCAAAGGCAAGAACTGTAAATGGATGCATGCAAGGTACAGGCTTTTATACTTGCAGAGCTTTGCTAAAGCTTCTGCTTGTAGTGGCTCCACTGGAGCCAACCTCA
>SZWC01001740.1:173622-201333 GCA_023375785.1 Penium margaritaceum | reverse complement strand
AGAGGACGCGTATCTCGAACATTGGACATGTCGCAAGAGGGTTTTCTCATTGTACTCTTGAGTATGGGAGAAGGAAGTAGTCGAATGCGATTAAACCAGTTATATATGCAGAGCATACGTACGGGTTTGACATCGCAAATGACACGACTACGGGCAGTGTATTTGAAAAGCATCAGTCGTCATGTGTGGCCGACCGCACACCAAAGCAGGGAGGCGCAGGTGCCAAAACGGTACCATGCCGAGCCTGTACGCAGACCCAAGCACTTATGTTCAGGAGCAGGTGTCTAGGGTAAGGTTCCGTTCTGCTGGTAGTGTTGCGTCACATCACACACCATGGGTACATTAGGCTTATTTTCCGACATTTTCAACGGTTCTACATCAAAACCCGCTCGAGGGATATATGGGGCTTATTGTTCATGGGTAGGGGCGAATGAGGCTTATCGTGCTGGCAGAGGGGCGGATCAGGCTTATCGCTCCGATGGAGGGGCGGATCAGGCTTATCGCTCCGACGGAGGGGCGAATGGGGCTTATCGTTCCGACGGAGGGACGGCTGAGGCTTATTGTTCCGATGGAGGGGCGGATGAGGGTCAAGGGTGACAAAACAGGGGGTACTCGGTATTTTTACCGTAAAAACTAATACTCTAGATGTCTACAGAGTAAAACCTTGTATGGGGAACAGTTTAATACTCTGCATACCCACTTTCTGTACCGGCCAGAGCAACACGACAACATCAAAACAAGACCCCATTCTTGGCTCGCCCTGCAGCGACAGTGTGGTAGATGACATTACCAGTAGACCACACACTGACGAGATTCCACTATTACTAGGGGAGAGCGAGATTATGGTCATCCATTGGTCCAGTGCATATGTGACAGAGTTTACTGTCCAATGATCGAGCATCACTCATTTACATCTATCGAGCACCATCCATCCCGTGCAATTTTTTGTGTGCACGCAAAGTTTGCGAAGTCGATCGCTAAAACCATTGTTGAACCCAAATGTCCCATGTTGAACAGATGTCCAAAGTCAAGTCTCAGTCCGTCCACGTTTTCCACAACCCATCATTTAGGAGTGGGTTTGTGCGCCAACACTGGCAACGAGTCCACATCTATTGTCGCGCTGGTGTGCCTTGCCACACATTGCCACTTACACGCGACGCAAAAGCATGTCAAACTGGTCGTTTGTACGTAGCTCACCAGTTTAATATAGGGGTGCACAATGCAAATGCCTCCCCGATTGAACGTCGTGCGACACTTGAAATGTGGATGTCGACGTCTATTGCACCGCTACAGCTACTGCTACTCCAACTTATGAACATGTCTACAGACAACGGTAGGAGTGAGGTTCCAAATGGGCCGCACCAATGGCACCAAGTCGGTGCGTGGGGTGGAGAGGAAGCCTTGCGGACATCGGCCATGTTGCATCCGCAGGAAGCCGCAGATGCACGAGCCATCATAAGGCAGAGTGGGAGGACTGGGTAATGCGGAATGGGATGCCATCATGGACATCCTCACCTCCTCAACGGGAGACCATGGTTTGGATCCTGGACAGGCGTATGCCCTTTCCGCTTCCGCCTAATACTCTTGATCCGTGGAAGCCCTGACTGTACATAGAGTCTTCCAGCCTTTAGTGTGGCAGATAGTGGACATGTGTAATGTTTATCCACGAATTCATTCATGGCTTGTCCACCAAATTCCTAACATTGCAGCCCTCAGTGTGGCAGATAGTGGGCATGTGTAATATTTACCCACAAGTTCATTCATGTTATGTCCATTACATTCTTATCCTTCCAACCCTTAGTGTGATAGATAGTGTGCAGATGAAATGTCTCTCCACGAATATATTCATGATGTGTCGACAAAATTCCTATCCTTCCAACGGTTAGTGTGGCAGTTCGTGAGCATGTGTAACTGTTATCCACGGCTTCATCCATGATGTGTCCACTAATGCCTATTAATACTCAATAATGTGTTAGTGGGTTTGTTTTCTTTTCAAGTCTTGTCATATGTGGTCACTGAAACCTACATCAACATCTACATGTTTTGTATGCGTTTCCCTCTACACTCACCACCACCATCTTAGTTCCTGTAGTCTCAACTGGTACATTACTATCAACACACAGTTTGAATTGAACAACGTGCGGCCACAGAGCAACTGGGAGTTTGATTTCTTTGTGGCCCATCGTATGTGACATGTAGCATCCAGACATGGACATCCTTTAAGACTATTGTCTGCATAGTGCATGAACTAATGTACTGAGATTACAAGAGACTGTATTGCAAGTTGTAGTGGCAGCTGGTCACTCAAACAAAAAACACAATAATCAAGTATTAATGACTAAAGTTCATTCTTGTACAATTACTGAGATGAAGTAATAAGCACAACAGAGAGATGAGAAATAGATGACATAGAAACCAAGTTTCTC
This sequence comes from Penium margaritaceum, assembly GCA_023375785.1. Taxonomy (NCBI): domain Eukaryota; kingdom Viridiplantae; phylum Streptophyta; class Zygnematophyceae; order Desmidiales; family Peniaceae; genus Penium; species Penium margaritaceum. The sequence continues at coordinate 198,907 of SZWC01001740.1, read as the reverse complement.
ATAATCATGGCCAGTAAAATAGAGGGACTACGTCACATGTACTAATCCACACGTGAACGTACATGGGTAGGCCGTGCCCAAAGCAAATGACCGCACATGCCGGACACTCTGCCCCTTCACTAAACTCATGGAATACATCATGAAATTCTTCCCCAATGGGTGATACACGCTTGCCAGTGCAAGGGTTGGCCACTTCATATCTGGCCTCTTCCACCTCTGTCTTCCCTCAGTTCAGATCAGCCATCTTGCAACACATGAAATCTGCAGCCTTCACTGCACAACCGGTGTCATGGGCCACATGTGATCTGACCCTGTGCCGGTGCAATTTGAGCCTCGGTTGCTGATTGACCACCGTCTTCAGCAAGACATGGATCTGCCTCACCTGCACAGAAGACAGAAACAAAACATGGAATAAATAAGGGCATACAAGAGAACACATGTGCACAAATGGACATGACAACATTGCATGAAAAAACAAATTACCTATTCTAAGGCAGATTGGCCTCTGCGCATCCACTTGCGTCGCAGTTGCGCCTCGTCGCCGGAAGAGTCCGAGGAGGAGGAGCTGTCGTTTGACTCTCACTCCTCACTCTCGGTCGTCACATAGTCTGAGGCCTCCTCCTCCTCTAACCAATCAGAGGAGGACGGATCATTGTATGTTGTGTTGTTTGCTGCTACCTCCGGACTCCCAGGGTTGTCAACCTGGGAGGAGACCGCGGGGTCTACTGCTTCACCCGCTGCATAACTTCCTGCTGCATCACCTGCAACATCACTTCCAACTACGTCATCACCTGTTGTTGTTGTTGCTGCTGCTGCTCCTGCTGATGCTTCCGCCACGTCCGTCACGAGCGTCACCCCACGTTCACCACCTGTGTATGCTCTTGTGGAACGTCTTTCTCTTGGTTGTCTGGGGCCTCGTCTACCATCACCGCGCACCCCACGCACCGTTGTAAGTTGTCTGGCACAAGCTACAGCAAAGTTGGCTGGGAAGAAGGCAGGAGGATTTGTGCACAGCCTAGGCCCGTGTCCAGCAAGCCTGCAGTGGCTGCAAATATGGTCCCTCTTGCGCCGCTCATACCTGTCCCTGCGCTTGGACTTCGGCCTCCCACCACCACGCTTCTTGCCTGGCGGGCTCTATCCTTTCTTTGCGTATTGTAGCCCCAGTAGATTCACCCCGGGCATGGGGTGATGGTAGGTCCTCTTCCACGCCATTTTTTTCATATGAATGTCCACGTATATCTCCGGGTTCACTCCAGCATCAAGGAGAAGGCTCACCGCGTGTTGACGTGGATAGCCGTACTTGGCCCACTGGCCATTAAGGGTGCACACAGGTTCTTGGAATCGCGATTAAAGTACCGCGGTTCCACGATTCCTTAAGGTAACCACGATTCCGATTCTTTGATGCAAGAATCGGACCAGAATCGGGGGTAATTTGGGTACCCTTATAACATGCTGGGAAGAGGGGGGTAGAGGCTGTTAATCCGTAAAATGTCGAGGTCCGGCTCGAACGCGAGAGCCGAATTGCAGTTGCGGAGTTGGAGCTCGCTTCGGCAGGTCCCTAAAATCGGGATGCCGAACAGGACACGTTGTCCTTGTCGGCACCCAAACCTTACCCCCACCTGATTCGTCCGTGGACTGTGCTCGACAGGTGATAGGCGAGTCAGGTTGGTCCATGCAAGTCGCACGTATAGCGACGTGCAGTTACCGTGGCGGAACCTTGCAGTCAGACCAATCGAACAATTGTTTTGACAGCTGGCGTCGCTGACAGGCTTAGGCAATTTCAAAAGGTGAGTTCGGAAGCTCGCGGCGGAGCTACATCCGATGACCACGAAAACAATCCAGCACCAGAGATTCGCTCCCGCTACCTCGTTGGCGGATAACATTGCGGGGCGTTACCGTTCTTTTCCTGACAATCTAATGAGAAACAGAGGAATCGAACCCAGTATCACGATTCCTCGAGGAATCGCGATACTTAAGGAAAGAACCGCGATTCTGATTCTAAATTCATAGGATCGGCCCACGATTCCGATTCTAGCCTAAGAATCGCGATTCAGCATCGGTGTGCACCCTTACTGGCCATAGGTGCACTTCTTCGCATTGCAGTCCACCTCCCGCCTGGACAGGCTCTTTGGATCCGAGACGATCCCAGAGAGAGGTCCCGCCGGGATGATTTCATACTCCCTCACCTTCTACGTGTAGTTTTTTACCTCACTGTCGGTGAAGGGGACAATCGTGGTTTTATAGTCATGCGTCAGTTTCTGGCGTTCTGCAAACAACTTCTACACCCACTCGTAACGTTGGACAAAGCAGTGACAGGAGTATAGATGACGGAGGTCTATGATGCCGGAGTTCAACGACTCTGCCGTGTTGCTCGTTGTGTGTCCGCCACGTGCCACGGGGATGTACACCCTACTCCACTTGTCCATCTGGATGCCCGGCTCTACTCTACCATCGAATATGTACTCAAGACCCTGCTTTACTGCCCTTGAAATTTCTTCCTGAGTACGCTTGAACTCCCTGGTATTGAAGGCGTGCGTGAGGGTCTAGAAGAGGTCAGCGGCCACCAGACTCGCTTTGGACTTCACGTTCTTGCGGATGTGTTGCGCACAGTAAGTCTGCGTGGCTCTATGCATCTCACGAGCCACAACAGCAAGGAGCGCGCCGTCACGATTGCAGATGACGCCTGTGCCATGCTCTCGTGCCGTGGGATACACCTACGAAATCTTCTGCACAAACCATTTCCAATTCTTCGTGTCTTCTTGATTACACAACACCCACACCATGGGCACGGAGTGGTTGTTGGCATCCCAAAACTGAGCAATGAGTAAAACCTGTTTGAACTCGTTTTTCAGAAAAGTGGCATCCATGGTGATGAGGCGATGCACATGGTTCCAGCCCTCCCAACAGGCCCCGGTTGCCACAAAGGCCCGGCGGAACAGCCTGTCCTTGTCCTGTTCTCCGCATGCAAAGTTCCAGGATCCACTCACTTCAACTGCAATACATATAGCGCATGTGCAGCGTTCTTTAACCCAAGGATGTTTTGCGAGCCTATACAATAGTGGGAAACAGGACATGAGAGCAAACATACTAACCTCCGCAAATTAGGCTAGGAAGAGCGACCACAAAAGCATCTTCTCCCACATGAGCTTCTCTTGGGCCACCTTCTTTGCTTGGTACATCACCAAGGTAGTGCAATTTTTCGCCTGTGCGTACCTCAACAATCTACTACAGTGCCTTTGTGCTGGTCAAGGGCTTCTTCTTCATCGTCTTCTCGATGTGGTGCAACACCCATGCTGCCAGGGGTGCCTGATTGCCCTTCTTGGTGGTGGGGGTGCACTTGTCGCCGTCCACATACTCGATCACGGCGGCGTTGCCATGCTTGCGCTGATAGCGCACCTTCAGGAGCCATGGGCACCCCGCGGTCTTCGATAGCCCACAGCAGAATTCCAGTCAAGTTGGCTCACTACGGACCCAGGAGATGTATGTTGCTGTTGACGGCCTAACCTTGTGAGGACTCCATGTTGCAGAAGGCTCGTCCACCTGGGAAATCCGTGCATCTTGTTGTACGCTTGCGTGCAAGAGCAGGAGCAGCTTACACATCTTTGTCAGTCTTCTCGAGCGGGGTCGGCGGAGTTTCCTCATCAGACGACCTTATAAAGAACACATGTAGTACAACTTTAGGCACATGTAGGGAAAACATTCACTACAACTTACGCAGTGAGGTGGCAAATGCGCAACGTACTTCAACATAGCAGGATGTCCAATCTCGTCAAATACGATGCCATTTCTACAGACATAATGGATTCAACCACAAAACGGACGGACACGTTGACTTCCTCCAAGTCGCATTGTGCGCTCTTCAACTCGCTTTGGAGAGTACAGAGTCATGTGCTCCACAACATTCACTTGACAGTTGTACTTGTCCTCCTCCCACTCAGTGAACAAGAAGGAGGACTCAGGGTGGTAGCGGGGGACGACAACCTCGGGAGGTTCGCCGTCCTCGTCATCCGGGAAATGGCCTCCAGTGGCATAAAAAGTGGCGGCCATCTTGGCCAAAAGTGGGTACAAAAATGTTTGGCATGCGTCGTAATATGCATCGTACCCACCATCTGCACTTAGCATATCCACCCGTTAGTGCAAGGAGGAGAGCCATCCCGCAGACACAGGCCCGTTGCGACGAAGCGGTGACATTGGAAGGACATGACGAGTACGTAGGAACAATGGCTCCACGGTCACGACCCCTGCAGAAGACAAGAGAGAACGTCCTGATTGCATGGCGTTTGGCCAACTTACCATGACGACAACCGTTGCAAACCATGCAAGGAGTCTGGTCACGTACGGAGGGGGTTAAAAAACAATTAATCCTACCATGCACCTGGGTCAGAAACACCAACAACAGGAGGGACGGAAACCCTAAGCGAACGACGTTGAGAGCATGTGGTCTGTCCTCGAAATATCTGCCAGGTGGCATCGTTTGCATGTGGAAGACAATTGGCAATGTCCACCTGGCAACATATCGCATGATTGAGGTATGCTAGTATTAGCCTCCGTTCGGATGTAGTCGAGGTTCACGTTCGACGTCGCTGCTTTGTGTTCGGTAACGAGCCTATATGACGACTGGTAGGGCATGAGAATGATTTCATCTTTACCTCGTTCGTCATAATTATAAGTCCCCTGTTCAAAGGGTGAAAGAAAGTAAGGGACAATTGGATATTTTTCCACATATTTTTTCTATTGGAAGTTGTGCCTCGCTTCGCCTGAATCTGGAGGCACGTGAGTTGGGATTCTTTGAAGTAATTCGTCCGCAACTGGTGCAGCATGAATTTGTTTGCAATAGTGGGTGCAACATGCATGATCTACAGCGCTTCGGGAAAAGTAAGTACCGAAAGCATGTGTTGAGCAAAGTGAGTATCATGTCCAATTTGTAAGAGAAATAGCCAGGAGAAAATTCGGAGGCCGAAACAGTGGGTATAGCGGAACTAGGCCGCTCAGAAAATCCAGCACAGATTGATCGAGTCTTTGTTGACCTTTTGTCAGACATGTGTACTCTGCATGTGGGAAAGACCCCGACGTCCGGCTACATTATCTGGCGTCTTTGGAGACCTAAACTTGCATAGCTTGGCTATTCGGTGATGCTAGTGTGTCACCGTAGAGTCTGGATGTGTTTTGGGTATATTGCATTTTTTCTCGTCGGTTGAGACCTAGGAACACGGTTGATTGTTCAGGTGCCTTGTGACACCTCCAGTATGTTGTCTCATGTTCTGTGACATGTGTATTCCCCATCCGTGCCTTTTGGTACGACGGGGATGACGGGTCTTGGTGGGTTAGCTGCCATTCCCCAAGACATAAGCTCTTCGTAGGGCTCAGTGTATTTCCCTCCTTGGTTCTTAATTTATGCATTCTAGACTTAGCCAAATCTTGGTGCTGCAATTCTCACATTTGTTGTCAGAGCTCATGTATCATCTAGCATGGGCCTGCGTGCCGTAGAACAATTTTAGCACCTACGTGGTCCTGCCTAGTTACCCACTTTCCTCACGGAGAATATGGATTACCCACTCATTTTCACGGCTGAGCACGTTGTCCACAAAACACGAATAGCAACTTATCGTGCATGCGATGCCTACGTATGAGGAAACATGACTAGATTCCTGGTAGTATGTTCATGTTATTCCAAAAGTGGGTATCGTAGTCACAATGTTTTCCAATTCAGTCAATGCCTTCCTTATTTTGTTTATGTATGAGGTGTGTCGTATGTCAGTGTTGACATGATAATACGAGTACAATGTCATCGCTAGTATTTACTTGTCAGCAACCCAGAGTCAACGGGTCCAACACAAATTAGTTCAGTATAGTCGCCGACTCCTGGTGCATAATATGGGGGGTAACATTTTTGTGCGGCCCTTGTCATCGTCGTAAAATGAAGGTATCCAGTCATCAGTTTGTCCTAATGGTGACCTTCATGGTCGACAAGTCATACTCTTTTAAAGCGAACAAGGGATGCATCCTATAGAAGAAAACAATGCGGGGTGTCACATGTGTGCCACGTTGGCAGATATTGGGTGTCAGGTGCCACAGCCTGCATCTCAGTCCAATGCATTTGCCAACGGGTACCCGAACAGGTTCTCGGATGCAATTGAACAGACGGGTGACGTTTGTTATTGTTTAAATGCATCATAGGAAATGCATGCGCGGCTGACCATGTTGCATCACATGGTCAACCGCAGTGTTTCACTCATGGTCTTGCGTACCCTCTCCAGCACGGTTGTTCAGTTCACCATGCGTGCCATTCACACACCATAACAAAGATTTCGGCTCACTTAGGATCCCCCCTCTCAGTGCTCCCACTCACCATGGCGCTCGTGCTCATTTTCAACTGTGATGAGTGGCTATAATGGATATGAAGGTCACCATTAGGTGGGTATGATGTATATTAGCATGCATGTTGTAGCATGCTATACCCACTGGGGGTTCAATGGATCCTCCATTGTTCCGCTTCTATCCCTAAAAATAACCATTGCCACTCCGATAAGGAGGAGGAACCCTCTGTCTCCCAAGGGTACACGAACGGGCTTGTCTTCAACGACTACGAGGAAGCATTCTGGGTTGAGCACCTCCAGGTCGAAGAGCACCTCAATCCACGATATCCAGAGCATGAAGGCATCTTTTCGATGAGGCTAAACGGTAGCTCCGCATCAGGCCTTTCCACCCCCAAGCTCCCAGTGTGTTGTAGTCGTTGAAATCACCATGGCGTCTGCTATGACTGAATTGGACTTACTTCTCCGTGCAAGTATGGTACATTGGGATCCTTTCACGGGTTCATACACTAATGCCTACTTCTCTTTTGTACTTGTTAACATTTTTGTTATGTCTTTCTTCGGAGGATCATCGGATGAGGAGCGAACCCCTCCCCAGCCGGGCTCCCGAAACGCTGTAGTTGTACAGAAGGGGACCAAGCCCAACAAGCGTCCCATGAATGGCACTTCTTTCATCTTCCCCAGTAGAAATGCTTCTAGGAACATGGATGCTTTTCATGAGGCGGTGCAGGATTTTCATTGTATCCGCTCACATGCATGTGAGCTTCTTCAGTTTTGAGCCGACGCGTCTAGAGGCCAACTGTTTGCATTAGAGGCAAGCAGGTTGCGAGTGGCAATTCAAGGCACATTGGCAGAAGAAGAACATGACCGTCATACGTTTCAAGGACGGCAACAAGTGTAGCACGACCGGCATGAAGGGTGACCCTTCAAGGAAGGTCGCGTGGGTCTTACACCATATCGAGCCAACCGTGTCCAAGGGGCCATGTACCTCCTCCAAAGCACTACAGCAGATCATAGAAGCATGAACTAGGGAGTGTTCTGTGTACTATACTAGTCACCGCACAAAGAAGGCCCTGGGTAAGCTTATGGATGAGAAAAGCCACTCATGGGCCCTCTTCCCGGCTAACGTCACTGTTGTAAGTATATTGACGCTTTTACCCCATGCCCACTTGTTTCTATACATCACAACAATACATGTGGGAGTTTATCCTCTTCTTGCCGGTGAACTGCAGTTGAAGAAGGTTGATCCATACACCGTGGCATACGCGGAGCAAGACAAGAACTAGCTCTTGCGTTGTGTGCTTGTGGCCATTGGTGCCTGTTGGAACGGATGGCCGCATGTCTGGAGTTTTCTCTGCATGGAAGGCTCTTTCCTTGTTCATGGACTCAATCAAGTGTTGTTGCTCGCACAGTGCTGGGACGCGAATATCCACAAAGTCCCCATGGCGTGGACAATCTGTCCACAAGAGGACAAAATAAACCGTGAGTAATTCTGTCGGCGACTTGCACGGGCGTACCCGATAGCACACCACAACAGGACCGTTGTCATAAGCAACATGGACGCTCGACTCATCACTGCGGTGGAGTGTTAGTGTCCTCGTGCCGTACACACCTTCTGTGGTCAGCACCTGCAGGAGAATGTGAAGTTGGAGGTAAGAACGACAACAGAAGACATCATGTGGAAGTTGGCTTGTGCCTTTACGCAAAATGAGTTCGACCAGACGCTCGATGAGTTGTGTCGAACCTCTGACAAGGCTCACAAACACCTCTTTAGGGATGATGGAGACCCTGGGCTGCCGATGCAACAGTAGATCCGACTCAAGTGTCCGATGCCACATCGTGGATGCATGAAGTCCAACGTGATGGAGATCCTCAACGCTCGCTTCATGGATATCCGGCACTTGTATCCGTTTCATTGCTTTGCTCAGATCTACCTATAGAGGCTTCTTGCTAAGCGTCAGCTCGCAACCCACGACTGCGTGCCAATAGTGGAGGGAAACCTACAGCACTACAATGAACACGTGAAGGAGAACCGGGTGCTCAGCCGCGGTGGCCTCATGGGTACCGCGATGGGCCCGAAGAGCTCGCAGGTAGGGAAGTGGACGTGAACACAAAGTTCTTGTGTCGACAATGGACCGAGTACAGGCATCCTCGCCAGCACGCTGTAGCACTCACGCATGAGGCGGGCGTGAACTGGTGGCTCTATACTAACATGAATCTAACACAGATGGCCTGGCGCTGGACGTACAAGTCACCCATGTCGGTTGTGAACCTCGCTGTAGTATGCCCAACGTGGGTGGGGTTAGCCGGGTGTCAAGCGCTCCCGCGGTCGACAACCCTCAAAGTGCATGGACCGAGTGACTCGATGCAAGTGTGAGTGCATCTGCTCCAAGTGCGGGCAGAAGGGACCCATGCTTCTGCAAGAACCCACCTGCACTCTCACCGGCTACTGTTGCTGTAGTCTGTGCAAGAGAACTGACCACTAATGCTGGTAGTCGGGAGGTTCTCGAGATCGAGCTTGTTACAAGTTTTGCGTCACCTGCAACAGGCTTTGATGGTGTAGTCAGTGGGACAGACGGTGGGACAAGCGGTGCTGCTTGCAGTGGGACAGACAATGTGGCAGGCGGTGCTGTTGGTGGAGGGCCAGACGGTGGGGCAGGTGGTGTTTCAGACGGCATAGCAGACGGTGGCATAAGCGGTTCTGCAAGTAGTGGTGCAAGTGGAGGACGCGTTGCAGCACGCTATGTTGCATGCCGTACAAGAGATTTTGGCGGCACAATCGGTGCTGCGGGTGGTGGTGCATGCGGTGGGACAAGCGGTGCTACAAGTAGTGGTCGAGATGTTGGGGCAAGCAGTGCAGGAAGCACTGGAGGCGGTGTAGCACACGGTGCTGCAAGCAGTGCTATAGGAGAGGACATGAGTGAGGGTGTACAGGCTGTGGTAGTCATGGAACCAGAGGTTGATAATCCAGAAGATTCGGATGACACATCCTATTCGTCATGGTGTGAGAGATTGGGGTCTGAAGAATACACTGACATGGAGTTGGAGGAGGAGGAGTGGCAGTCTTTGGGTGGGGAGGAGGAGGAGCGGGAGTCCTCTGGAAAAAAACTTAAATTATGCCTAAAATCATTTGAGTCAGACTTCTTTTGGCCAATTGGTCTATTTAAGTTTATGATTCCTGAACTTTGCTGTTGCCTCCAGATTTCTTATGTGTTTATCCTTTGGTTTGAACATAGCAACCTTTACCTCTTCCCACAGTAATTGTATCATTGGGGGCCAGGTGCGAAACCCAATTTTTTTAGATGCTTTGGGTGACGACCGTAGTCCAGAAAAAGTATGTCATCGAAAAACACGAGGGGCCGATTCCGTTTTACCCACCAGTTAAAAAAGTTATGCGCTGGTTAACCAAGGTTGAGAGCTTCATTTACGTATCAGCCAGTATTAGGAGAAGAAGACTAGTACGCCCACTTTTTGGTGGGGGGGTCCTCTTTCTTCCCAGTGCTTTTAATCGGTGCGGACTCTGCCCAAAGTTACAAAAGAAGTACCCATTATCCACTTTGCACTACTTGACTCCGATAGCCACTTTGGACATTCGCTCGTCACTAAACGTGATGAGCGGATGTCCAAGGCTCATGCTCCCAGACATCGCGAATCCTACAGAACGGGTCCCACATACTCCTTGGCGCAAGTGACATAGGTAAATGAGGGACCATAGTCTTAGTTTTAAAAATGTTATTATATTCCTTTGTTTGCGGATTGTTCCACCAAGAAAAAATGACTATTGGCTGTTTGATGACAATCGATGAGCTCATACTACTCATAATTGTTCAGGGATTATTCTCTTTCTGAAAAAACCATCGACACGGTCGTCATCAAACATAGGGATCAAGGGGTTGGTGTTTGTCATGTCCTCTTATGGCAATATTGGAGTACCATATCGTAGTCTTTGTAGACCTCCCCAGACAAAAAGATGGGTGCGAGCTCGTCGCCATCGCATCTTTCATTCCATATATTGTGCAATACGAGACATGGAACTAAGGAAACACCTTGTATCGGAAGTGCCAAAGACAGAACCCTGCAAGCACTATAAGCTTCCATTTGATGAACGTGTATTTACTTCTCTATGTATAGTTTACATGTACGTATATTTGTATTATGCAAGTGCATAGATGTTCGTCAATGTACACTTTGATTCTCAAAGTGTGCACTGACAAACTTCCATTCTAGCGATCGAACGTCCCTCCCTCCCTCAATGCTCAATATCTGGTGCACGATTGGTTTTGTAATTTTGAACTGATTTCCTCCCAAAGTACTTGTTCGTGCGACAGTTGCACGCACTCACAAAAATGGGCATGGCCGATCGCACTATGCATCACACGCAGGAAGAACGGAAGCAAAGTCATCGAAAGCAAATTTGTGCCAATGAAGTCGATCGGACAAGCGAGAAAAACATTGAGTTGGTACATCATACGATACCTGAAATACTCATGTACGAATCACATTTTGGATTATTTCTGCTGAGAAATACTACATTCTAGTATGCACAATATTTTTAGTGATTAAATTGTTGTGATTTGTGGCGTTTCCGTCGAGCTGTACAGTTTACTGTGACCACTCAGCGGTGTCTATGCCCGTGCACATCCCTGATGCGGACCCAGGAGGCACCGGCGTGTCAGCAGGTGGTGGACCACCACTCGGAGCTGACCGACGACTGCCCCAGCGTCTTGGATGATGTCTCGGATCTTCTACAGTTTTTCTGCAGCCTGTAGGATTTTATCGGTGGACTGTCCATGGGCCCGATTTGCATGTTTTGCATTGTGTGTCCACCGTTCAATGCCGGATGCATGCATGTGACTAGTCATAATGTCCGGCTTGAGATCCTACACGTTTAGGTTTAGACGGTGTAGCGTTCTAATTTTTCTGCGCAGAGTTGCGGCCAAAATAATGTTTTTGGGCCGGTTTTAGGACAGACCTTGCACTGCTGCATGCGACACCCGCCGTGCGCCGCGGCAGGTATTTAGGCTGTGGACCTGTCATTTGTTATCACTCTCTGGAAATTCTATTGAAGCATTATGACACTCTAACTTGTGTCTCCTAGCCAGACCCTTGCCGTCGTGTGTACGACCTGTGACTGTTGTCACTGTCTGACCGGGCACTGACGCCCAGTCAACGGTTGTGTCTCTAGGAAGCTTCTACGCATCTTTTCATGGTATCAGAGTAGTGAGGCATCCCTTGCTGAGCTGCACAACAGAGATGCAGTAGTGGCAGCAAGAATGAGAGCCACAGCTAAAGCCATGGTCTTGGGAGGACCCATCAACCCACGGTGACCCGTCGCTGTAGATTGTAGCAACAGAGACACCCTTGCTACTGCATCACCACGCCACCACCACAGGGCAGCCAAGGGTTTCCCAACCCTCTCCAGCAGCAGTTGAGGCATGAGATGTTGAGAAGGGGTCTATGAAGGGTCCCAGAAGCTTCACTCAGGTCGCACATACCACCCTCCCAAACGTGAGAGAATGCAACTACCACATTTGATCACCGTTTTTGGCGTGTAAGAGCTCGCTAGAAATCTCTTGCAAAACCATGTCCATCGCTTCTTTTCCTGCCTCACTTCATGCCTTGTAGGCTCCAGGAAATGAAACAACGCTCTTAGATCAATATTTTTTCTGGATTTTGGATTGAAAAGGAAACACTGACGTTTTTCGCTTTTTGAATGGTTTTTTACACAAAACCACTGCCATTGCATCCAGAATCCTTTGGCATATAATCGCTTCAAATTTTGATTCATTTGGACAACCTTCATGCTGATGTCATCATTGTAACTGATGATAGCACCAACACAACCAAATTTTCCGTTACCAGCGCTGCAAATCATTGTGAAACGCTAACAGTTCTGCAATCTGGTCAGATTGATATCCCGGCCCATAATGAGCACTGACATGGTTCCAGCGGGTGTGAAGGGCAAAGGGCCAATTGACCCCTCATCTTCCTCCTCAGGGGTCCTGAGCCCACGCTCGTAGGCCATTGAGGACCTGCGGAGTCAGCAGGATGAGATACGTTGTCTGTAGCAGCAGTAGAATGACGCCATCTGTGCGCTCATTGACCTCCTTCCTGGACAGTCCAAGACTCTACAGTAGACCTTCGAGGCAGTTGATGGTGCCATGCCTTCTACACAACAGTCAGCACCCGCACCAATGTCAGGAGCAGGATTCGACCAGCCACCACTTGATCCTTGGGATGAGGACCCTGACATGCCAGGCATGGAGGATGACGCCCACACGAGTGAGATTGGCTTGCTTCAGGAGAGTCTCCGCCAGCTTCAGGCGAGTTCCCGGCTTCCACAGACATCCATTTCCCATCTCCCAGAGATCCTTCCTAGCAAATTTCCTCGTCTCGGTGTCTTCCCCATCCCTCTTCCTTCTCAGCCTTCGGTTGCCCTTCCTACAAATTGGCAACCCAAGGACTTTGAGACACCGCCTCCACGGTATGTCAGCGAGGACGGCTTTGATTGCTGGGAAATTCTCTTCCAGGTCTGGGCCACCTCAGAGGGGGTATGGCCTTACTACCAAAGTTTGTATCAGGTTACAGATCGCGGTCAGGTGCTAACAGTAACCAGGGTGATGTGCGAACTCCTCTATGCCATGCCATGCAAGACAGTCATGGACTCCGCCCTTTCCTTGGAGAGGCCGACACAGGCGAGGGTGCTAACTCACGTCGGGGCTATGACCTGGCATTGTCCCTGCTTGCTGCAGAGACACATGCCACCCGCGTGGCTCACATGCGTGCCTTTCACTCCTTTCGTCAGGGACCCGCCGAGCCTGCAGTTGATTACTCGCAGCGGGCCATACGCATCTGTATGCGCCTTGGGACCTCGAGAGGTACACAGGTGTGGGCGCTTTGTACGATCATGCTCATCGTTCGCCTTGAGCACGCGGACATCTTCTCGGAGTACAACGATGTCATTCTTCAGCCCTTCTCCGTCTCCCTCCGGCTTCTTCCTTGGGTGCATCACCTCTTTCTCGAGGTGACTTCCGTCTGCGAGGCAGTTGTGGCCCATCAGGAGAGTCCCAATACTACAGCGGTCATCGCGTTGCCACCGACGCCCCTCTTGCCGCACACTCCTCCGTCCTCTGGCACATCCTCCTCCTCTCCTTTCACCTCGATTATCCCGACTCAGACATAGGGTGTGGTAGCAGCTGCACAGGGGAAGAAGGGGAGGAAGAGGAGCAGTTCGGGCCAGCAATAGTCACAACAGTAGAAGCCATCGGCCGGTATTAGTGGACGTACTATTCACTGCTATAACTGTGGAGGCACTTATCGCTACACCAAGTGCCTTCAGCCACTCAACTGAGCGTGGATCACTCGCAACCTTCAGGCCGCACATGCACAGCGGTCTGCGTTGAGCAGCACAGTCCCTGGTCGCTCGAAGACCACCACCGCAGTAGTTTTCGTCTCCCCACCAGTGAGCAGTGGCGATCCGGATCTGCGTGACCGCACCATCGTCGAGCTCTGTCACCTTCTAGCACTTTGCTTTCAGGGAGGTGCAAGTGTGTTGTCACAGCCGAGTGGTTCACAAACTGTTTATTCGTCTGTTCTTGTCACTCGTGATGACACGGATGGGTGGGCATAGCTGGCATGTGATGATGATGGAATTGACAGTCTTGCTCTCCGTCTGTTTGAGGCCGAGTGTTCCATTGCCTCTTGGACAGTGATGTCCTCCAGTCGTGATGCCGGTAGCACCTGGATCATCGATTCCGGTGCCACTCACCACATGACCTGGCGTCGTAGTGATTCCGTTGTTCTCGGTCCTGTTGTTTCTGGTTGCTCCGTTTGCACAGGCTCTGGTCAGTCAGTACCGGTCCAGGGTGTTGAGGTTGTGTGCTTTGATGGTCCGCCTGGCCCCTTGTATCTCTCTGAGGTGCTTTTTGTGTCTGATCTTGAGCTTAGCCTTCTTTTTGTTTGTGCCTACACACTGATGGGACTCTCTGTGGAGCACACTATAGATTCTGCAACTGTGACTTCTATTGATACTCGTGTTTTTGTTCTCCGTGCCTCTTTTGTGGATGATTTGTGTCACTTTCCTCAAACTTCTCCTTCTCCTCACTCTCCTTCCCCTTCTGCTTGTGTGTTTGTCACTGGTGTTCTCTCTACTGAGTACCAGTGATTGCTACATCGCCGCCTGTGTCACGTGGGCTCAGATACTGTGTCTAAGCTCATTCGGGCACAGCCCACACTCGGTCTTGACCCGGCCTCTTTCGAGAGGCCGTCCAAGACCGACTATATTTTTTGCGCTCAGGGTAAGTTGCATCATTGCACTTACCCTGACTCCCGCTCTTAAGGACTTCGCCCCCTACAGTTTGTCCATTCAGACCTTCTCGGTCCTCTCCATATCGAGCCTTTGTCCGATCGGGGCCAATACATCCTGACCCTGACCGACGACTTCACCTGGATGCGGTGGGTCTACAGCGTGGGCCAGAAGAGCGATGCCACTTTCGCGGTTTGCCTCTAGCTAGTGATGGCTGAGCGTCAGTCTTGCCACACGCTGCACACGTTCCACTCGGATCGTGGTGGCAAATGTTTTCGCGAGATGGATGGTTTATGTAAGAGCACAGTGTTTTTCACCAGGTTTCCGCTCCTGCTACTCCTCGGCAGAACGGTGTCTCTGAGTGCTGGAACTGTACCATGGAGGATGCGGTTCGTGCTATGCGGTCCGAGTGTGTTCTGCCTCAGTCCTTCGTGTTCGAAGGATATGCCTACATGACGTGGGTCTAGAACCGCTTCCCGCATGGTCACCTTCCGGACCACGTTACACCGTACGAGCTCTGGTTTGGCCATCGTGCCCATCTTCGTCTCACTCATGTCTGGGGCTCTGTGGCTTGTGTGTGGTACACCGAGGACCATTAGGGGTTGAAGGTGTTGCTGAGGGGTCGCCTGTGTGCCTTTGTGGGCACTTCTCCACGGTCAAGAGGCCTGACGCTTCTGGGACCCCGCTCGTCGTCGCATTTTTCATTCTCACAACGTGTGCTTCTTTTAGTCTCTCACCTACTGTGACCTGACCACCATCATGTCGATAGCTGTCACGCACGTTCCGTGTGAGGCTTTTGATGGATAGGGGAGTCGGTGCCCACGAGCATCTCTCGTTTGGCATATGTTTCCATTTGAACCCCCTCCCCTTCTCGGTTTCCGGCCCTTGATGACCCAACGATCATAGTTGTCGGTCCAAAGACCTCTCTTACACAGCCCGTTTCTACCCATGTTCCCTTGCACCCCATAGGCACACAAGATTATGTATCCATGCCCACCAACACTCCTATCTCTGTGTGGGAACCCGCCTCTACTCCTACTATTGCTGCCTCACTTACACCCAGCTGTACATCCCCTGCCACTTCACTACCATCTCCTCACACTGCATCACCTGCTCCTTTGTTTGAGTCATCACCAGCTGTGGTCATGCCCGTCTCTGAGCCTAAGGTGAGCTCTACGAGCCCAGGATACTCGCATGAGCCCGGTGGTCGTGTTCGACCATTGGTCTCTGGAGTCCAACTAGCGTCCGGTCCCATACCTAGGTGCTCCACTCGCCGTGTTGCGAGTGGTGACCCCGGCACGAAGGCCCTAGGCCTTAGTGTCTGCGCCGATCACACAAAGGTACATCCAGCGTGCCCTATCGGGCACGATCTAGTCACTCACGAGTTTCACATCACTTGTGATGCAGCAGTAGATCTTGTGGTCGTCAGGCCCACCGCTAAGGCGTGTGCACTTGCCACTTACAGCTTTCCCTCGATGGTGCCTGATCCGGGTACACTGAGGGAGGCTCTCTCATCAGCGGACGCAGACACCTAGCACATTGCCTGCGAGGATGAGCTTCGTGCCATCCGAGAGCACAGATTTTACGAGCTAGTCGACCTTCCACCCGGGAGGAAAGCTATTCAGGTTAAGTGGGTATTTCGGAAGAAAGTGAAGCCGGATGGCTCACTGGAACACCACAAGGCTCGCTTGGTCATCAAGGGGTATTCCCAGATCAAAGTCGTCGATTACACTGACACCTTTGTCCCTGTCGGTCGCATGACCTGAGCTCTCACTCTGTTTGGTGTCATGGCTCAGCATGACTGGGAACTGCACCAGATGGATGAGAACAATGCATTCCTCCATGGCTCCCTAGATGAGGAAATCTACGTTTCCCAAGCACCAGGCTTTGAGGACGGTGACAAGGTATGGCAATTGTGCAAGTCCTTGTATGGCCTTAAGTAGTCTCCTTGGTTTTGGAACCAGGAGATCATAGGCACCCACACTTGCGCAGGATGTGTACAGAACGAGGCAGATTTTTTTATCCGAAATTCACCTGAGCAGTTCACCACCATCCTGGTCTATGTGGATGACCTCCCCATCGTGTCTCCCTCTATGGAGGCCATGAAGGAGGTCAGGGCGTCCCTCTAGACTGCCTATAGGATGAAAGTCCGCGGTCATGCAACAGTGTTTCTTGGAATCGAGATCGTGCGAGACCGTTGATGTCAGACACTCCTACTACATCAGGCCTGATACGCATGTGTTGTGGGGGAGCGCTTTAGTTATCTCCTTGGCGCAGTGTCCACAGCCTCCACACCTCTCATACTTGACAGGCACCATGTCCTAAAGGTGGACGACCCTACACAGTTGCGGGAGAAAGTTGACGTGACCTTGTACCTCCGTCTTATCGGATCTCTGATGTACCTGACCACTACCATACGCCCCGATATTGCCTTTGCCGTTAACCTCCTTTCACAGTTTTCGTAGGCTCCATGAGCTAGAGCCCTTCATGCAGCTGTACGAGTGGTGAGGTACGTGGTCTCCACACGATAGCGACTGGCCTGGAGTCCAGACGGATGCAGTCGCACCGGCTATGTGTTCCTAGGCGGTGGTACCGCTGTGTCCTGGTGCAATAGGAAGCAGGGCTGCATTGCATGTATCTCGTTAGAGGTAGAGTATGTTGCTCTGGGTGCAGGGGCTGCTGAGGCATTCTGGCAGCAGTGCCTATTCCTTGAGTTGGGTCAATTAGTGCCCACCATTGTGCTTCACTATGACAACCACAACACTCTTGCCATTACAAGGAGCTCTGGTTTTTTCATGCTCGCATGAAGCACATTGCGGTTGAGCACCATTTTGTGCATGATCTAGTGGAGCGACACGTGATCTCTGTCATATGGGTCGGTACTGACCTGCAGCATGCTGCTTTCCTGACGAAGACACTCGAACGCAGAAAGCCTGGTGGTCGTTCGTTCTGTCGGGCTTCACCCCTTGCCTGAGAGTGGTTGAGTGTGGGGTGTGCTTGTGTGACATCTGTCTTTGCACTCGCTGTTGCACTCGTACCAGTTCTGCACAAGTATGGACATGCGTACCATTGGGTCATGGGGGAGCGTTGTGATTTGTGACGTTCCCATCCAGCAGTATAGTTTACTATGACCACTCTGTTGGTTTTCAGGCATCTCTCACTGTACTCTGTTGTGTCCACCCGGCTTGTGTACATCAGCATGCAGATGACTAACGACGAGACGTGACGTTGATGTAGTGTCGTCTAGTGCGGCCGACATACGCTAGGACCTACACACAGTTTATTGGAGCCTCCTCCCTCCAACGTGCTCAGCTCCATCGACAGACCTCCTCGGCAGTCGTGCCGCCGGCAGTCATTGCTGCTACATATGCTGTCTACATGCGTCCAGTGTTGGGTCTGATTGCACTGTTGCATTCACAGCGTTGTGTTATGCATAGGATCCAAGTTTTATGATTTTCGGGCATTGTTGGTACCCGGGACCAGCGTAGACGCCGACATGGTTTGAGCGGCCATAACTCTTGACTGTTAATTTTCTAGTTGATTCTGACCACACGACTGCCTTTGTAGTGGCAGTATTATGGTAAGGTCCAGTTTTTAGGCAAAACGGACGACAACCCGGCATTGGGCTATCGGCCGTCTGGTAGGGCTCACCGAGAAAACCTTGCCTGCAAGAACATGGATTTTTTTTCTGATTGGCTGGTGAGCTGAGTAGCAAGCTCTACAGAGCTGGGAGGGAGGCTAGTTCTTGAAGGGGTCTCCCACTATTGTTTTTTCTCAGTTCTTAATCAGTCATTTCCAGTTTTCAGCTGTTGTCTGGCGCGAACTCTGGCGCGCACGATTCTGAGTAACAAACACCAGAGCTCTCAGACTTAGGTGCTGGTGTAGCAGACTGAGGGGGTAGCTTAAGCAATGAGCGTGGGTTCCCGCACGCTGCATCAATAATGTTTCTGCCCCAACCTGCTACTATAGGAGATTTCCAGCTTGGTATCAGAGCCAGAGCGCAACAGAAGCAACAGAATACCGGCGAACTCGTCCAGTCAACGCCGGCGGTCCCAAGGACGCGCCCGTGCAGGGAAAATACTGCCGGATTTTTTTTCCGGCAGCGTTGACCCGTGGGGTGGCATCGTCAAAACACACCCGATGCGGGGGAAATGCTGCCAAAAATTGTTCGGCAGCACTGACCCCACGACGTTGGTAGCAATGGTGGATGCGCCGCCGGCACGTAAGACAAACGCTGGAGCGGCGTCGTTGCACGTGGTGACGTCACCAAGAAAGTGATTGTGTTGCTGCCAGCATAGCAGTTGTAGCAGCACACAACAAACACACGCAATGAGCAGCTAGCAGTAGCACCAACAGTAAGCAGCTTCTAGTGTAACAAGTAGAAGAAGCAGCACACTACAACAGCAACGTGCAGCAAGCAACGAGGAGCGAGCAGCAGCAGCAGCCGGCAGTAGCAGCAGCCAGCAACGGCAGTTGTCGGCAGTAATAGGAGCAGTGTATAGTAGCAGCCAGCAGCAGCAGTAGCAGTAGCGAGTAGCAGCCAGAAGCAGCCAGCAGTAGCCAACAGCAGTAACTATAGTAGCTATGGCAGCTACCGGTAGTAGCAACAGCAGCTCCTCGTAACTCGTTAATCGTAGCGAGCAGTGAGCAGCAAGCTCACTGCTCGTAGCTTGCACTGAAAAATGAGCAGGGACAAACAAAAAAACACACACAAAATTGTACTCGCAACCCCGTAGATAACGCAGTAGCAGCTACTAACGGAAGCTATCTTTTATCCTAGGCTGATGTCATTGCTCAAAATCAATAGCACACATACAAAAAACAGAGGGGAAACAAAGGACACCATGGTAGAGAATAGAGAGGGATCCTCCTCCATTGGAGGGTCCTCCTTCTTGCAACAACTATAGCAGTTGCAACAGTAGCAACAGTAACAGCAATAGCTGCTGCCGTTGTAACAACAATATCAACAACAGCAGCAGCAGCTATAGTAGCAGCAACAGCAGCAGTGGCAGCAATAGCAGCAGCCGCAACAGCAACAGCAGCAACATCCATCGCCGCAGCAATAGGAGTAGCCACAGCAGCACCAACACCCTGCAGGCTCTGTCGTCGGTCATGCTTGCTCGACAGATCCGCTCACCACTTTATGCCAGCAGCTCAAAATGCTGACAGAACAGCTAGCGACACTACAGCCACTAACACAACTGCCATAGTAGTAGCCGCAACAATAGCATCAACAGCCGCCACAATAACTGCAGCAGCAACAACAACAGCAACATCAGCAAACACCTTTTGTTCTACCCGGGTATGCGAGGCATGTGGTATCATATGCCACGTAGTACCTAGCGCAGCAACACACCCAACGCCAACAGCAGATGGTGACATCAGTCCTAGGCCCCACTCTGGGTGCCGGCCGTAGGCCAAAGGACTTCGAAAATCCACCGACGCCGCTTCAGGCTGGCGAGTAGTCCCGGAGCTGGGAGCTCAGCTTCCGGATCTGGGCACAGGGTGAGGGCTTCCGGCCCTACTACGTCCTACCCTTCGACTCCACCCAGGCCGACCAGGTACATGACGCAGGTCGCGCAGCGCATGCCCTTGTCCCTGTTGACCCTCCAGCTGCAGGTCTCGTCCTCGAGCCCTTCCTCGGCGAAATCACCATTGGCGCACTCCCTGACCTCGCAGCAGCGTGGCACGTACTCACGTGCCCTCATTGTCTATCCAGTGACGTTGAGACCAGCCGCCTGATCCGGGAGTTCAACTCCCTCCGCATGGGGAAGACCGAGACGGTCACCTGCTATTGGAAGCACGTACAGGACATCCTGCACCGCCTTGGGGACGCTACGCCATCCCCTCTCTCCGTGCTCCTGACCACCAAGAGCGGCTCCACCGACATCTTCACCGACGTCTTCGACCACTTCTCCCAGGAGGTCCTCGCCACGATGGTTGTCCATGGTACCCTTATGCCTTGGGCATACGAGCTCTTCCTCTGTATCGAGGATGCTCGTCAGGAGTCACACATCCATCGCACAGAGTCCCTGGCCTCTCCCACCGTCACCTCAGTGGATGTTGCCGCCCCAGCAGCAGCAGCGTCTTCTAGTGCCTCCTCGCTTGGCAAGAAGAAGCAGAGGGGTAAGAAGGGTAAGGGTCCAGAGCAGCAGTCTAGCGGATCCGGTGGTGGTAGCCTCATCTCCCACAACTATGGCAAGTCAGGACACCGGTGGAACACGTGTCCGCTCCTGACTGACAAGGCTTGTGTCATAGCCACCATGCGTTGCCAGCGTGAGCGTCACCTTGTCACCACTATCGTGACTGTTGCTACTCCTGTTGCATCTGCGCCGCTCGCGATGACTCCACCAAAGTATCTTCCATAGCCGACCGCGACCGCTCCTCTTTCACCGACGCCTTCCTCCTCCTTCCTAGACTCCGGTGCCTTCACACCGCAGTCGGTCTACTCCGTCGCACCCTCCATCCGTGAGTGTCAGTTGGAGCAGTTCATAGCACTCCAGCTTGGCCTTCCTCACCCTCCTCCCCAATGAAGTGCAAGTTGCGTCATTGCTGGTTCCACTATCCTACCCTACATGACAGATTCTGTACTACGGTCGTGCCCTGTACCTTCCTCCACTCCATCCTATGACGTGCCCTTCCCACCTGATCCTCTTCGTGATGATGTCGCCCGGCTGGATGACTGGCAGTCTCGGTTCGCACCTCCGTCCACCGCATCCATGTCGCTCGTCCACTGCCATGTGACTGTCAGCGACCTGGCCACACATGTCCAGGATCCGTCAGAGACATGGATCATCAACTCTGGGGCCACGCATCATATGACGGCCTCGAGCGAGGTCTTCAGTGTCCTCGGTCCCGTCACCGATGTCTCTTGGGTTCGGATGAGTTCTGGTCAAGTTTTACCCGTTCGTGGTGTCGGCGTTGTTCGTTTCCGTGATCCTTCTAGCGATGTCTACCTGACTAATGTCATCTTTGTCTCTGGCCTTGAGCTCAGCCTTCTGTCTGTCACCGCCCTTGATCGCATGAGCATTGACGTTTTGCACTCGTACGGTGTTGTCATTGTGTCATTGTATCCATCAGGTCGTGTCGTTTTGCATGCCACTATCCGTGCCAACTTGTGGCACGTACCGCGCCTGGCCGCTTCTACCTCTATCCCCTCCTCCTTGGCTGACATTGGCCATGTGTTTGTTACTAGTACTCTTTTCGCAGCATATACGTCTCCTGCATTGCCGCCTCTGTCACGTCCACTCTGTCGCTGTCGATAGCATACTTCGCACGCAACCAGCCACGGGCCTTGATCGAGCCTCCTTTCCTCTGCCATGTCCCATCGAGTGCATTGATTGCGGTCAGGAGAAGGTGCACCGTTCTACCTACCCTCTGTCTGCCTCTCGTGCGACCGCCCCGCTTGACTTGGTTCACTCTGATGTCATGGGTCCCCTCTCGATAGAGTCAGTTGGAGAGCACGGTCGTTATGTCTTGACACTTACGGACGACTACTCTCGCTCGAGCGATGTCCCTCCTACCATTCGGGACTGTCTTGTCCATGCTGAGTGTGAATGTAGTTGCCCTCTCCATCGCTTCCGTTCTGATCACGGGGATGAGTTTGTTGGGGAGATCACACTCTTCCTCGCCTCCCGTGGCGTCCATCATGAGACGTCGGCGCCTTACACGCCAGCCCAGAATGGCGTCTCTGAGCGGTGGAACCGCACCATGGCTGAAGTTGTCCGTAGCATGCGGGTAGATTCTGGTCTCTCTGACGGCTTCTACTTCGAGACCATGACCTACATGACGTGGGTCTGGAACCGGATTCCCCACGAACCCATTCCCCATCAGTCCACACCATACAAGCACTCGTGTGGGGAGCGAGCCGACCTCCGTCCAGCCCGCGTCTTGGGCTACGTAGTCATCATGTGGTTGCCTGCCCCATACCAGGGTGGCAAGCTCAAGCCTCGTGGCCGAGTCCCAGGACGGCCTCTTCTTTGAGGACATGTTTCCCCATGACTTCGTTCGCTCCGGCGCGTCGATGTTCCTCCCGTTGCATAAGGGAGTGGTGGGTCCGTCCTTCGTCCAGTCACGTCCGAGCGTCCCATCGTCTACGCCCGCGTGTCCTGCGCCGGCTGTCTCATCTGTGTCCGCTAGCCCCTCAGGGCCGACTCTCCCTTACGTATCCATAAGCCCCTCTGAGCCGGCTACCCTGACGGTGTCCACCAACCCCTCAGGGCCAGCTGCCCCGCCCGTGTCCGCCAGCCCCTCAGGGCCGGCTTGCCCATCTGTATCCACAAGCCCCTCAAGGCTGGCTGCCTTGTCCGTGTACGCCAGCCCCTCGGGGCCGATTGCCCCATCCATGTCCGCCAACCCCCCAAGGCCGGCTTCTTCGTCCGTGTCCGCCAGCCCCTCAAGGCCCGCTACCTCGTCCATATCCTTGAGCCCCTCAGGGTCGGCTGCCCCGTCCGTGTCCACCAACCCCTTAGGGCCGGCTGCCTCGTCCGTGTAAGCCAGTCCCTAAGGACCGGCTGCCCTGTCCGTGTCCGCTAGCCCCTCAGGGTCGGCTGCCCCGTCCGTGTCCGCCAGCCCCTCAGGGCTGGTTGCCGCGTCCGTGTCCGTCAGCCCCTCAGGGCCGGCTACCACGTCCGTGCCGACATGCTACACACGTGGTCCGGACGGGAACCTCCGACCCACGCCGGTAGTGAGCACTCAAGCTGCCTCCTCACGCCCTCTCGTGCCACGACCCCTTGTCACCGCATGAGGTTCCTTGCCTCCTGGCTGACCCACTCCCACAGTCGTGAGTAGGGACCCTGGCACCAAGGCATTTGGATTGGCCACATTGTCAGTCATCACTGACCTACATCCGGGGTCGGCTTTGGGCTATGCCTTCTTCCATCTGGAGCACCGACGTGCCGTCGCGGCTGCACTCACGCGCTTGCCACCTGGAGTACGAGATACATACGCTCTCAGTGTCCGTCCCACAGAGCGACCAGTGGATCCAGTCACCCTACGGGAGGCCCGGACATCTCTCGAGGCCGCACAGTCGGAAGCTGCATGCCCCGACGAGCTTGATGTCATTTTGCAACATCAGGTGTACGAGCTTGTCGACCTTCCCCCACGGCCGAAAAGCCATCAACGCCAAGTGGGTCCTCTGGCAGAAGTGGAAGCCAGATGGGTCAATGGACAAGTTCAAGGCCCATCTTACGACCAAGGGGTTTGCTCAGGTCCCTAGGGTCGACTATGACCAAATCTTTGCCTCGGTTGGTCGTTTCTCGACTAGCCGAGGGTTGTTCAGCCTGGTAGCCCAGTACGAGTGGGAGCTGCATCAGATGGATGTGAGTAATGCATTTCTCCATGGTTCATTGGAAGGCGAGGAGCTCTACATGGTGCAGCGCCCAGACTTCGACGATGGCTTTGACAAGGTTTGGATGCTACGGAAGGCCCTCTACGGCCTGAAGCAGTCACCGCGCTACTTGAACCAGGAGATCAGTCGCATACTTTTGAGCGGAGGCCTCCTTCGCAGCACTGTCGACCCCGCAATGTTCATTAGTGCGCAAGGCCAGCCTTTCGTCGTCGTCCTGGTCTATGTCAACGACCTGCTCATTGCGTCGCCGTAGGCAGCAGCCATCTAGCGGGTCAAGGACATGCTGTGTGTTGCCTACCAGATGAGGGACCTCGAGTCAGCACGAGTCTTTCTAGGCATGGGGATTGAGAATGATCGCTCCATGGACATCCTACACGTCCATCAAGCCGCCTACGTCCAGACCCTGTCCGGGTACTTCGTTGAGGACCTGCCCTCGTGTCGACAGCATCCTCACCCATGTCACCCGATGGTCAGACGATGCTCAAGAGCTCTGATCCAGTTGTGGTGGGGGAGCCAGTGGATGTAACCACGTACTTACGTGTCATCGGGTCACTGATGTTCCTGGCGACGACGAAGCATCCAGACATTGCGTTTGTTATCAACCTCCTGGCACAGTTCTCTCAGGAGCCGCATCACCTCCATTTTGAGGTTGCGATCCGAGTACTGCACTATGTCGTCTCGACTCCACGACAAGGTCTCATGTTCCGTCGACAGCCGTCCGTTGTGGTGACAGGCTATGATGACAGTGATTGGGCCGGGAGTCCAGACGATAAGAGTCGTACTGGCTGGATCTTTCTTGTTGGCGGCACGGCTGTGTCCTGGCGTAGCGGCAAGTAAGGCTGCATTGCACGCAGTACTGTTGAGGCTGAGTATGTGGCACTTGGTTTTGGCGCGTGTGAGCGCGTATGGCTGCGTCACCTTCTGTGCAAGTTGCGTCAGCTAGTCCCGTCCATCACGCTACATTCTGACTATGAGAGTTCCATGGCCATTGTTGACAATGACCGCACGCATCACACTCATACAAAGCACATCAATGTCGAGAATCACTATGTGTGGTTGTTGTTGCATGACGGCAGCATCGGCATTGTGTGGATTGAGACGGCACCGCAGTTGACTGACTTCTTGACCAAGGCACTGAAGTATGACTCGTTCAAGAAGGCTGTGAGTGCGATTGGTGTGCGTCTGTGAGGTGCTCTCTCTCTCTCTCTCTCTCTCTCTCTCTCTCTCTCTCTCTCTCTCTCTCTCTCTCCCCCTCTCTATCTATCTCTCTCTCTCTCTCTCTCTCTCTCTCTCGCTCTCTCTCTCTCTCTCTCTCTC